>JABFPN010001703.1:0-26977 GCA_022817305.1 Leptoteleia sp. ZL-2020 | reverse complement strand
AGGTTACGTTGTCACCTGTCACATTCTTTAATAACAAAATTTAAGGAAGAGAAACAACTTACTTTTATTTTACACGGAATTCATATGAACTACAAATGATATTCCTCTAATTTTCAGAGGATGCGTACATATACAGTCGTAACAAGAAATTCCTCTTATTTTCAAACGAAATCCTCTTCTCGTTATTTTAACCAGAATATCATTTTATTTTGAAACGATTCCTGTGAATTTGAAATGATTTTTTTAAGAGTGTATAAGAAACATGTGAAAACTTTGGAAACATTGATCTTAAGGCAATTTATAGTGAAAAGTAATCGTTTGCCGGCACGATTGAATTTAAAATACAACGAAATAACTGCGCTTTGGCGCGTTGAAATTCGTTTGATCCGCGCAGGGCCACGACAAGAACGTCAATGGAAATTCGAAATATGCGTGCGAGTCGAAAGCGCGCGACATTATTACAACTTAACCGGGGCACTTCAAACAGGCCACAGTGTTGCCATTGTTTGCTTCTAATGACGACATACAATTACAATTCGCTTTCGATAACGAATACGGGCATTGAAATATCAACCGCAGCGAATTAACCCAACGATCTCTCTCGATTACGAAATTCGTTTGGTAAATATCCAAACGCAATTGGACATGACACATTGCCGGCGACAATTTCTACTTTACAGAACGTCAGAAAGAAACAAACGTATCGCGACACAATGCCCGCAAAGTGCACAATAACCCCCCCCCCCCTGCCACGGGAGTTAATTAAAGTATGTGTCAGCGAGTGGCGCATTGTTGTACTTGTTCGAAATAAATAATGCTGAAAAGCCGTTAGGTGTCTATTAACGGGCATTGGGAGATAATTAGGAAATGTATTACGTAAGCGTATTTATTTATTATGAGCCGGTCAATGAAACGCTTCGCGGATAAGCCCGCGCCCATAATTCGCGCCCCCCCCCCTCCCCCCCTGAAACGTGATGGAACATTTTCCCTGACGCGGGCAAACATTATCGATTCCCGCGGCAAGCGCAATACAAAACGAGACGGTGTTAATAGACAAACTTAGCGCAACTACGCCGAAAGATACTGCCGCGGAAGTTTTCGATAAAGAGGAAAAGTATGAGAATTTTTGACGGCCGAATATATTGTATCGGAAAGCTATGGAATTGAAATCCCCGAGTGTTGGACCAAGTTTCGTCGAGCAACTCGGCAAGTTCGTCGAACTCGTTCGCGCAGGCCGCCGCGAGTTCGTAAGCGTAAGTGCCGAACAACAGGAATTCCTATCGTGGCTTTCGAAACTGGATTATTATTATCCAGAAGGGAGGGAACAAATAACGCGAAATTCCATACCGCGGAAATGTATTTCGGGTCAGTGGCCGTCTCACGTTTTCGAAAACAATGGATATACCGTCGTTTCGAATATCCATCCACAAAAGATCCAGCTGTCACGCTCAAACTTGCACGTGCGGGCCGGGAAGAAGCCCACCGCGGATACGCGCAGTCGCGTGAATGGCCACGCGAAAGCTCGACAAACATTAGCGTTACGCCAAGCGCATTAACGCGAGCCCCAACAATATGTGTCTATTAACTCAACTTAAACGTTGCGACTTCGGCAATGTACTCTTGCGGAATGACGTACGAAGAGACGACCGATTAAGTCGAGCTTTTCCACACACAAAAGCCATTGTTCTCGATAACAAATTAATTGCTTCAAATTGAACGCGGTTTCATTTCGAGTATTCCAAAAATGCAGTCGTTACATTGAAGGAAGTGGAAGAAGAAGAAGAAGAAGAAGAAGAAGAAGAAGAAGAAGAAGAAGAAGAAGAAAAAAAAAAAGACATTGAATTGGGTAATATCATTCAAGTGACACCGAAAGGAATTTTAACGAAAAGTACAAGGGAAATATAAACGAGTGACATAATTCTGTTACAGTTTCATAATATGCACTGTTACAGTTTCATAATTTTCTAGTCTTTCTTTAGGTACCGTTATTATTCCTTATGATAGAAAATTTTAATATTGTCTTTCGGTGTATATATAACCATCGATGAAAGCAATATATATTACATTGTTACCTTAAGGTACTTAAAGACTTTAAGGCCAAATCAGATTTGACATGCTTACTAATTCAAAGAATTGTTTAATGTCTGGCGGAGTAACATTGAACTAATGTCAAATGTATTATGTAAACTAAACAAAATTTCATGTTGGTTCTATATGGAGCACATCATTAGATTATTTAATGCAAAAATAGCGAAAACACAAACTCATGAAACAAGCATAGATTACTATTTATGTCGGTTGACCTTTGCTAATAAATTTACTATTCTTGTAATTTATAAACAAATTATACATTACTTTATATAACTTTGCTAACGATAATATAATTAAACAGATAAAGGAAAACTATTTACATTAATGAAGTTCTTTTTTTTTGCTCCAAAACTTACTCGTGCACATTAAACGAGGAAATAAATTAACTTTAATGGAATAAATCTCAGAAAGAATTATAAAATAAATTATTATTCAAACGCTGAATTAATATTAATAATATATTATTCGCGACGTTTATATAATCCACTGAAATAAAGATAACAATTTTCAGGGATATTGAATTAAATAATTAAAATGAGAATCTACGTTTTTTTTTAATAGATGAAATGTAATGCGAGCAATTTTCGTGGAATATCGTAAGCAAATTCATAAATTCCCCTAAAAGCCACGAAATTTATAATACGGATTGAACAATTATGTAAGCACCAATTTGTTTGCATGAGTTTACGCAGCGAAAATGAATTCGCAACTTGCGACTAGTTTTGCATAAAGAGCTTTTTAGAATACCAATCTGTTTGAATTCATTTTCGCCAAGTATTGGGCCTCGGGTATAAATGATGAGGATTCTATACCGTCGCCAAGCCACACGCATTATTTATATCAAACTTCGCGAGACCTAAAATTACTTTCTTTGATGATTTAAAAATAAAAAAACGTCCCAATCGCGGGCATTTCCCAGTGAGGAAAATTATTCCGCCACTCGTACTTTAAGTTAATCGGGGCGTCGAAAATGCAATATTAATAAAATATTCACCGATCAATTACTTTGCACGATAAAGTATGACAATTGTGCGTGCCCGAGTTGCGGTTCGTTTGAAACAAATATTTGTCGAACTGTTTAATCTCGGGGAATAAATAAATTATTAAAGCGAGCCAACGCTTGGCAGTATAGCGGGTATAAATACGTAACAAGGCTGGAGGTCGGTTTAGCGAGCACTCACACGTTGAAGGTTTCGCGATAGTACACTTCCCTCTTACCTGCGGTTGACGGCTTATGCAATGTTGGAAGCTGATCGGACTCATTGGGGCGCGTAATATTATTTTGCAGGGTCGAATAAGTTCGTTTATTCGAGCCGCGTGTGGCCACTGCCGCGAATGGGCCATATCGATTAACGCCGCGGACGGATTTTAAACCCGCCCGTTTGCTTACTTGTCTTGCCGAAGTAAGCGTGTGAGTGACAGAGACAAAGAGGCACCGAACTGTGCCGAGGGATCGCCGCGCACAGGCGAGCCTTGTTCCGCAGATGCGATTACTGCTACGCAAAGCCTCCGGTAATTCATCTTTCTTAGCTGTTTCGATATTGCCCTCGCTTCTTTATACAAATTCCCTTAGACCATTTCTGCACGGGAAAAAAAGTTCGCGTCAATTTCACTGTGCCATCATTCAGTTGCAGAACGAGTGCCAACCTTTTTTTTTTGTTTAACATTTTTTGCCTCGTCGTTTCGCGGCACACAACGGTTTTTAAAAGTCTATAATAAGATGCAATTTTTGAGACTTTTGCTTTGCAACTTACTTTTTTTTTTAATTGAATCAAAAAAGTTTCCGTTAAAATCGATCCATGTAAAAATTTATATATGAGACATATATGTGGCACATTGTTACTATATATGAATGTAAAGTACTAATAAAATGAACTATTTTACAGCAATTCTAAAGATTTCTATATATATATATATATATTCTATACCATCGTCATTCTTTTCATTTCAACCATATATTATAATGTCTACATGTGATAATGTGAACAATAATATGAAATCGATATATATTATATAAATTAAATTTAAAATGTTTTCAATTGACTAAGAAAAAACATGAAATTCTCTGGAAATATTTTACAAACAATTTACACAGGACACCGTCCAGTTGAATTTCATTTATATTTCCCATAACGCGATCATCATTTTCATTAGTTATCTTCGGCGAATTTGCAACCGGTAATTAGTTACGTATTTCGCATAAAACTTTTCCCTTCGCATAAATATCACCGCACGACATTATTTAAACACTCTCATCACGAATCCAACAACCATTCCGATCCACGTAACGAACAAGCGAATAACTAATTGCTCATTCCGACCAATTTGAATCACGACTTTCGCGGTACGTATAATTTTTAATCGACGCCGAATGAAAACATTGACGCAAATACTTAACAAACAGCGCGAGTGCCGGGGAAGGCTATCATACGCGGGCACCGCGGTCGCCGCGGCGTTTTTCGCGACGAAATGAAAAATCGATTTTTCCCAATTATTTTTGCGGCCGAAAAGTTGGCGCGATAGAAAATTCGAGGCCGAAAGTCGACTCGGAAAGCGAACCCTGAATACTTAATTACCGCGCAAATAACTGAACGGAATTTTTTAAATTAAAATTGTCGCGAGTTTATTCAGATGTATAAATGGCTCTCCCGAGTAGCAAAAAGGTATTAGGATGACAATCATATTTTTTATCCGTTCCGGGGGTAAAATAAGGACGGCCGGAGTAAAAGCAAACGGATGGTAAGAGAAGGAGAGCGGGCAAAACGGAGCAAGGGTTGGAGGGACGGAGTAGGGGGTGGTGTGGTGGGGGCGGAGGGGGGGGGGCGAGGGTGGAATCGTTGCGACTTTTAATAAGGACGAGAAGCTGCGTGCAACGCGCTCGTAGCGGATAAAGAACGGCACTCGGGGATCGGCGAAAATGCGCGACGGTGTCTTGGGAACTCGACGAGGTCCTTTAGCAGCTTTCCAGGTTTAATACGATCCTAGAAGCATCCCCGAGGACTTTCATTAGGGGAATTTACAGGGGACGCTGACTTCCACCGGCGGATCCACCTTGTTGCCGGGGCCACTAAATCACTCGCAGTAAACGGCGCGGAATTTATCGCTCGCACTTTGCTCACGCGTGCCGTGTATAAAGGCAAAATTGACACGGTTAACCGACCGCCTGGTGTATATAAAGTGGTGCTTACCGGCATCGCAGAGAGACTGTTGTCGTTGCGATAAGGATAACGTTTTTACAACCGATCGTTTTTATTACGATCTCGGTTATAAAAATTTTTATGCCCCATACGCGAATTTTGACCGTATATATGATCGGTCTGATCACGCAATTAAACGCGTAGATAAGTTTGAGGAGACGGGCTTTTAATGGAACTTTCACAGGCGGGGCATTTTATTCCAGTGGATGCTCCATTGGAATTTTAAGTTTTTTTAATTTTTCAACCCCTAAGGTAACGCAGTTATATTTGAGTAGTAGTGTCGAGAGTTGGAAACTTTTTTTTGTAGAAAATTTTCTGAAACATTCAGAATTTTCGGAAAAATAGCGTTGGCCCTTGTAAGTCATCGTTTGTTTAATTGAAGTTTAATTGAACCAGGATATTGCTGGATATATCTTGCAAATTTTCGGAAGTGATTTGGTGTTAAAATTTCATTTAAACATTTCTGTTAAATTACATTAAATAATTTATATAATGATTATCTTTAATATTTTAATAAATCATCCAACACCTATTAATTAATTAATTAATTAATATTTAATATAAATTATTATTTTTAATAAGAAAGAATGCACGCCCAAATCTTGCATTAGTTCAAAAGATCATCCTCCTAAGATAATTTTCACGCATACTTAATTTTTCATTCTGGTGTCCCCTTAAAATGATTAATTGGAAGGCATCCAATTTATTTAGTATTAAATGTGGTTAACGAGACTTTTGACGATCATCATTATTTTTCTTGGAACCAATTAACACATACCAAAAATACCTCTTTTATTTTAATTTAATTACCATAAAAATAAGCAATAAATTATTTAACTGTCTATACTTTTATTTATTACTTGGACAAATTTATTATTTTATGAATTATTTAATGAATAATTATTACTATTTAATCGGTAAAATGTTTAAATGTTTTCTTATCTTCAACTATTTTGATATGAAAATTAGTCTATTCACTTTCCCTGTTATCTTTCGTGTAAAAAATATTCATACATATAACGTCACAACCAATTTGCTCATGAAGTACACGTTATGGTTTCAGTTAAATATTCAACAAGGACTTGATTCTGTTTGTACATAGTTTCAATATGTTGTATATTATCTTGTTATTTGATTCAAAACAAGTATGAATAGTTTCGTAATTGTTTCAATTTATACATTTAATGAAATAATCTGTCTATTTTTCGTACAAAGTGTATTTATGAAAAACAATAGTGTATTTTAAAAAATATATTTTTATTTTTTAGTTTAATTATAATTAATTTTCTAACTTTTTACTATATTTTTACACTTAAAAAGAATAGAAAACTGTTAACTAAATTTACAATTTTAAATTTGATATAAGTTCTTTATACTTGCAAATCATATATTTTTATAATTTTACCCCTAACTTTTTATTTTCATTATATATTTTTTTTTAATTAAACGTGTCAGTTTACCGTATGTCAAATAGAATGATACGGATATTAAAACATGACATGTTTAACACAAATCTCTTCGAGATCATAATTTAATAATTAACAACACCAAAGTTCAATTAAACTCACATTCAAAGCACACTCGCCATTCACTATTTAATTTCCCGCGTACTTTGATAACTGTTAATATTGACACAATAAAACCGTATTATGTGAAAAATTTTGGCCAAAGCGTGCATTTAGATTGAAAATTAAAAGATTAGTTGAAACGAGCATTTTATTTACCATTAATGTTTAAATAATTCGTTCGAAATTTGTTACATTACTTTTTTAGCTAATTTACATCAATATTCTTTTTATGTAAATATATAGGTTTCTTTTTTGAAATATAATTTTTTACGGGAGGATATTTACAGTAACATCCAATTTCAAAGAGTTATAAAAACTTTACTCCAGTCGCTTAATTACAAAATTAATTTTTCTAACCCCCAACAATTCCTTTCGCAAAAAGATATAAATAATCCGAGTAATAAATAATAAAAAATTCACATTTAAAGCTTAAACGATAATCTTACCAACCGACTAAACTTAAATAATAATAACGTTGTTCTACGATTCGTAATTCGCAATGTAATTTCGTTTAAATATTTCATTTAATAACTCTCGCAAATGAATTATGCAAAACGAACGGAATTCGCGGAAGCAACGTTACGGTTTAAACATTAACGAAACACTTGTCACGTTGCGGTGCCGTTCGAAGCATTGTCTAACTATTTCGAGGTATGGTCTAACAACGGGGGCATTTTTCCAATGTAACTGGCATGTCCAAACATCGCAGCGATCCTCGCTCGTCTGTGTTTTTGTTGGGAACACGTGCAGAACACGTCTACTACAAAGATTGACCTATGTTTAACTTAACAAATGTGTATCGAAAACCTATTTTATCAGCGGGTACCACCAACGTCGATGCAACTGTTTGTTAGCGCGTGATGACGCTCAAGTGCGTGTTTGGGTAATTATTAGCGGAACGTGTTATACCTGCACATTTTGCAACCCGCCCTGCAAACAAGGGGACGCTCAAAAAATCCTACAAACATCGCCAGTAAACACCATTAAACATAATATCATCACGACCCAAATATTTATCAGCAGATTAATTCCCGTCTTATAATCACATTTATTTTATTTCAAATAAAGTATAAAAGACAAAATTGTTAACAACCAATAAATGAATATTGACAACAATTTCAACACAGAAATCGATACCTTATTTCTAGCAACCAGCCAGGACAAATATAAACGACATAGCAGAAACTGTATTTGGTATATCCGTGGAATTTGGACAAAAGCCGCGTGCGACAAATATGGCAAAAACCGTGGCTAGGTGAATTAAATTGGATTAAACATTGCCATAGATTCAGCCATAAATACTATAGTATTTTATGTGACTATGGGGATGTCACAAGTGGCTAGTGCTATGGCAGTGATTTTTTCCCCACCGGATACCAATACGGTTCTAAACCTGCGGAAATTTATATTTATTTAAAGCCGAATACTGCTATTAAAAGGAAGAAGCATAGATCTATTGGCATCGTGTTATTTACACGTGTCATTTTACGACTTACCACTGCGACATCGAAATAATATCACACCCAATAAAAAGGGAGGGATTTCCATATTTCTAATGCGAGTGCGCGCAGTCGTTGGTTGAAAGCGGCGCGTATTCATTTTATCGCGGTGTCAAAAGCACGTGCGAAAGAGGGAACAAGTAATGGGAAAAAATGCTGCTTGCGAAATATTGAAATTCGATTACAATGCCTGCGCTTGCTAAATAAATATATAGACTTGCAAGACGCTGTTGTTCAATTTGGAAGGGGGTCTCGCTTTAACCCTTAAGTTTCAGCCTTTCTTTTCCCCCTTTTTTCTGCTCTTCCGGACGAAACGTGATGTTTTCCAATTCCGGTCGTTCCGTTTATTTTAATCCCTGATAAACATCAATTAAATAATGATGCTTGACGGAAGCCCCGACGCGTCGAGGCTTCCTCCATTTTTTTTTCATCCGGGTTCCTTGCCGGCGAATTTCGTAATTGGGTTATGCAATCGCAGAATCTCGTTAATGGGAGAAAATATATTTAATGTTACGCAAACCTGGATCGTAATTACGTGATGCAATCAAAGCCATCATCAATGTACAAACCGCCGGGCTCCGCTAGGGCTTCGAGAGCGCTTTGATTTAGAGAAATGATTTACCAGTAATCGACGAATTTATTGCAAAATATCATTCGGCGAATTCGCGCGCCAATTTTCGCCTGGCAAATATTTCAAAATCGGTATTTGCCGACCGTTCGATGATACGTTTTTATACGCGAGTTCATCAAGCGCGACTTCTCGTCAGTTTATTATTGATATTGTTGCAATCGAAGGCGTAACATTTATTGAAATCACCGTTGACAATTTTTAACCACTCACGTTTTTGAATTTTTATTGTATTCCTGATAATTTGAAAGCCAAGTAAACGCGTTTTGCCATTTTTAACTAATATTTGTTTATGTTATTTTTTTTATATATAAAAATGCATGGAAATTAAAAATTGTCGTTTCAATATTTTTGGTTTAATATTTTGTCCAAAATTGTTTTTTATATTTTTATTTATTATTTTTTTTTGATGATAAATGTTACGATTGACGATAAATTTAAATGAAATCCTTGTGTAATTATTAATCAACTAATTTAATAAAGATGAACATTTTTATGCAAAATCAATACACAAGTGATTAAGTTTTAAAAGCAAGCAGCTATATAATTTTAACTAACTTTTAATAAATATTACATTACGTTTTATCTAATAATTATACAAAAATAAACGTTCTTAATATTAAATGAATATTACATAATAAGTTAATATTAAATTATTACGCAAGAAACGGAGACTTTTATGCTACAATTTAGGTAGTGCAAAAATGATACGTCCCTTGACCCACTTGACCAATGCGCTGATGCAAAAAAAAAAGAAGGAAAAAAAACGAGAAACTCAATTATTCAACTCTTCCCCCCCCCTCCAACCCCCCTGAAAGGTGAGTCCTTTTTCCCGCGATGTTTCATATTTAAGCGTCCCGGCGCGAGGATAATGAAATTGTAATTGAGTTAATATCTCAAAAAAGCGCACACTCCGAGCCGCCCTTTCTCTCCCCCCCTCGCGTCGGCCGCAAGAATGCCGAGCAATCGCGCTATTAGGAACTTTTTGTCTGCAAGGGATTCTTGACGGGTTACGTAACTGCAGGCGCTTTGGACGTCGCCGGCTTTAATACGAGGAAGACGAGGGTAGCAGCCATCAGGATCAATGTACCACGCGAAAGAGAGGAAGAGCCCTCTCGCGCGCACGGTCCGTTAACTCCGATCCCCTAACTCCCGGCTTGGAAGAGGACACCTCTCAAAATACACACGCCCGTAACACATATGACGAGTAGCCGCGCGTCTTTTCACTTTTTCCGTCGCCTCTCTTCCCTTCTTATTTCAATACTTTTTTTTCTTTATTCTCCTCCTTTTTACTTTCTTTCTTTTTTTTTTATATTCCCTTTATATATATTCTTTGGTCGCTCGGTCTTTCCCGTCGTAACGTTTTGTATTTTTATTGGACCGAGAATTTCGAGGTGTCAAATGATCGGAAAATACATTTATGGATGGGCATTTTGCGCGGGATAATCGGCCGACGAGCTTGGGGATAGAAAAGTTGCGCGGGGGCGGGGGTGTTTGGGATACGATGGGATTTGAATTCTTTATGAATCCGGGCGGATTGTGACGTGCGAGGTGCGCGCACGGCGGACGACTGGAGAGAGTATTTATTTTTGGGGTGAATACAGTGAAGTTGTGTTTGGGTCAGCGAGGTGGAAACTGACGTATTGTAAGGGGGAATTGGCGTGGTTGAGGTATGGGTGTAATTATGGGATGAAGCACCGATGGGGGGGGGGGGAGGGGAGTTTTAATGAGTGGGTTAGTGTTGATGTTGTCGGAGGGAAGCGCGCTCTGTAAACGAGAGATGGCTTTTCATCCTTTGGTCCTTTTCCGTTTTTAGCTCCGTCCTTTTTTGCCGGTCCGTGAAATGTGAAAAATGTCCGTGGAAGGGCAGGTTTTGTGATATTTTTATTAATTTAGTTGTGAGCATTCATTAAAATTATACCTCGAAATAATGCACGGCGGGAATAATTAAATTCGGTTTAAATTATTGTTGTTATTATGGAAATAAATGCTATAGAAGGTTTGATATTTGGCGGCTATGTTGACGGTTAATTGTTATTGCAATTTGTAACGCGATTGCGGAATTGTGTTGAAGTAAATTTTTCAGAATATTCTTCGTTGCGAGCTTCAAATAAAAATATATGATTATTTGGTGCATGAATGATGGAGGTTGACAATCGGTGACCGCAATTCTCATTGGAAGAATGATAATTGCAGCCGATAAATATCTAGGTAAACTATCCGGATTTAAAGTAATAAAGACCCCATTAACGGTTAAGTACGCATTTGTTTTTCCCTAAAAATTTCATATATTACAATTTAAATTGTCTGCTTTAAATTTTATTACATGAATATGTAATCCATGTATTATGTTTTTGCATGATATTAAAACAGTTGATATTCATAATTATTTATATTTAAAAATGTAGTATAAACAACTTTATATAATGCATGAATTTTTTGGAGATGATTTTTTCAACCTGTATTAAAAACTCAAGTGTAATATAATACAACGCACACATATCTCAATCAGTCATTATAAATAATTTATTAATTAAGTTACATGCTAGAAATATTTTAATATTCATATTATTTCCCAATATACTATCCAATGACAAAAAAACAATTAATTATAATATCTCTAGGGTGTCCAGAATTCTTTGAAATGTTAGAAATATGTGGGTTGGGGAAACTTTGATATATATAAATTTTATTGTCAGAACCAAAACTTCCAAATAATAAACTTAAATTTTATTTTCCTTTCAAATAAACAAATAAATTATTTAATTAAAAATCGATTTCATTAAATGAATAAAGAATTGAATACAAATAAAAATTCTTAAGTAATTTAAATTATAATATAATTGTATTGTTTTCGTTGTTAATTGCAATTAGTAGTAAGCAAACTGAAACATAAATATTCCATTCTATACAACAACAAAAACTGTATACATTTCTGTCGCATTATATTCATCACGTTGGAAAGTTCCGTTTTTTAAACGACAATTATTACGATTGTTTTCCATTTTTTCGTAATTTCATTTAAAGAAAAGCTGAAATGCCCATCGCAACGGCAGTGCAATAACGGGCGTATCATTGCGAACTTTAAAAATGTTTAAAACTGCGTATCCCACGGCAACGGATTTCGCGAAAACTATTACCAAGCAAAATACCATCTGCCTCATCAAAAGATGAAAAAATTGAGCCAAGGGAAAATGATGATCCGAACCCGACGACCTCTATTAAAACTTATTCTAACGAATAAAATTGGCGAGTGCGACCTTACAAAACATTTCAGCGACGAAAGAAGCGAGTCCGCGACGGAGTGAAAAATAGGGAAGGCGCCGAGGCGGAAGGGGACGGAAGGAAGTAGCGGCAAGAAATGAATTGTGACATTTCTTCCGCCACTTTATTTTTTTATCGTCAATGGGAAAGTTCGCGTTGACATTCGTCGTTTCCTCGGGTCCGGTCTGAAACATGGTCCGCGCTACGGGGAAGCTTCATTGCAAACGCCCGGGCGTAGTGCGACGCTTTGCCGCACGTTCCTCCATTCTACGTCGGATCTTAACCCCACGCGATCCAAGGGGCGCGCGGGGTGGGTGGGGGGGGGGCGCCTGAATGCGACGATTCTAAAGCCAGCGAATTTCTCGTAAAAAGTGCCCTTAAAGGCAGAGCGACTCTTGGCATTAGCAAAATGCCAGAACGACGCGCAGTCAACGTTCTGTTACCTGGCGGGGGTGGGCGCGGGCACGAGGGCTTTAATGTCAACTTCGAAATGTCACGTAACATGTCCCCGGCCGTGCTCATTGTCTCGGCCGAGGTCGAAGATTAACGTGTTCCGTGGGGTTACTTCGCGCATTCGTGAACCGCCTTTGAAGTGCTACAAAAACTATCATCAGCATTGTGATTTGGCGACACCAAGACGGATCTTGCGCGTGCCTTTTTTATTCCGCTTCTTTCCCGTCCCTTCCCCCTCCCCACCTCCACTCCACCCCCTCCCTCTCTCGTTTTGTTCATTCTAATGTTTACTTTCGTTTGTCTCCCTTTTCTCGCCCGCTCTTTCCCCCTCCCTGTTTCGCCATTTGTCCGTCGGCCTCGATATTCATATTTCTGTGACATTAGAATGATTATTTACGGCAAAGGAATGAAATGTTGTTTGGAAATGAGAGAACGAAAGGAAGGCGAAAGAAATTGGAAAATGGGAGGAATTGAGGGGTTTTATTATGCGCATGTTGATTTTTATTTTATTATCCCGCGGGCGCGCCGGGTATCGGCAACGCGAAATGACGTACGTCGGCAGGATTGGAACGGGCTGGAAATAATCTTGCAAAAGTTATTCATTCATCGACGCGCGCGTCAAGTGGGCGCGCCCGCGCGACATTTTGTTTGGTCGCGGAGCAAAAAAATTGACGCCGCGAATTTCTGGTAGTTTTCGAATTATTTTCCCCCCTGTCACTGCCATTATTATACCAATATTATTACCATCGTTATTGCAAAGAGAAATATTAAAGATGTATATATTCCGTGGCGAAGTCGATACACCGGTGCAATATAGGAAAAATGTGCAAGACCAACATGTGTACGTCGTAGATAACAATGTAAAAAATAAATGGATTATACAAAGAGTGATCGTTTTTTTTTAGGATCAACATGGTATGGTTAACATAATCTGGCCACGTTAATAGTATGTGTATACTTTTCCCATGTTATTGCACGTTACGTTATGTCATCTAGTAATAATAGAAATATTATGGTTTCGCAATAAGATGTACGGCGGGGCATTAAAAATATAATTGGATCAAACCATTGCGAAACGTTTGAACGTGCACTTTGCGAAACGATATGTACCATTTAACCTGGTTCTCGAGCAATGGCGCGGCAACGAAATTTTCAAAATGTAAAAGCCAATTACAGTCCATGGTATTATCGCTCTACTTTGCTTTATGTACCACTTTCGTGTCCCTTTTATATTTCATGCGCTTCGGATTGCACGTGATGAACAATTATCTATATTATTTATCCGCTTGACGGGATTTTATCGTGGCCCAATTTCGGATTGTGACTGACGTATTTTCCAGCTACTTTTCATAAAAAATGATGACAGTCGATCGATGGGATTTCTGTTGTCATTTCAAAATCTATTCCCCAAAGAAATTAATTTTATACAATTAATTGGTTATTCTTTTTTATTAAAAGAAAATAATTTGGATAATACACGAGTCATTCTTTGATTCGAAAAACCATCGAATTTTAATTAATTTTTATACGACTTCTTTTTGCATTGATCACAAAAGGATTATTGAATTAAAATTGTAAGCGGAAATAATGGTAAAAAATCGTGAAAATTATTTGTCGCCTATACGTGATGTACAGTTAAACATAACTCGACATACGTATCACGTGTGCGTACGGCATGGTTTATAAAATAAACATTCGATTTGCCATTATTTTCTGGAGCGCGTACACGTGATGATCACTCACGAGGCTTTTAGCAGATCCGCCAATGGAATAATTCGCAGGAACGCACTCATCTGTTCGTAAATGTGAGTTTAACAGGCCGCACGTAGTCACGTTTACATGTCTCAGACAGTTTATACAAAATCAAGTTCAAATTGTATGCCATTTGCGTCAAACGCAAATCTAATGCGAGCATCTGTCAATAAACTCCGATAGACACTTCGAAATCCACTTCGACAATTTGTCAGCGAAGCGAACTTTACTTTGCCACATCATTGGCCATTTGTAAAGAACAATGTTGTTGCATTATCACGATGCTCCTGAATGAAACTAATGAAAGTAATGTTCCGTGGGATCACGTGTAAGCATAATGACATAATTATGTAAATCATTATTCATGGGTTTATTGGAAGTTTCGCTGAAACATCAGACAATGTGACAAAGGGATAAAATAGGATAATTTTTTTTCAGTCGTAGTTATTACTTTTTTTTTTTTTTTTTAATTACATCACGAATTTTCAATAATCTTATTTTACTGCAAAAAATTACTTCCTTTAATTCCATTGAAGACATTCAAAAAAAAGTCAAGTCTAAATCATTAGAAAAAATTTCTTTTCTTTAAAGTGAGTATGATAATACTTTACTTATTTATTTGTCATCACTTATATGTATTAAATTTTGTATAATTATCTATTATTTGATAAACATAAAGAATTAATTAAGAAATAAAAGAAATAAACCATATTTATCTTAATTTTGCATATTATAATGCACACGTTATTAGTATTATTAATGTTAATATTGTTATTCACATCATCAGTATTGCTCGACAGTAGCAAGTATAATTATAAGTTGCTCGTACCATAATAACATAATATGTGTACACAGTAATACAACCCAATTCACAATGCTCAGTTTCAACTATATAATAAAGTACAGTGAATTATCATTACTTTGTAATCTATAATCCAATGCTTCCAATACAAATTATAATTCTGATTAACCATATTTCTTCTCATCTTTTAAATTGGTATATTAATCAATTGATTACGTTATCTCTATATTTGCATTTCAAAATTTGAATTTAAATTCATGACCTAATCTAATTGAAACAGACTTTTTTTACTAGGATAACTACAGCTAATTTATTAAACATGAAAATTAATATTTTTGATGTAGTATATGACAAAAATATTTTTTGTAAATAGTACATTAGCTTCAAGAGAGGAACAAATTAAAATCATTAGAAATATTATTATACTATAAATGAAATTTTCGAATTTTATCATTCCAAGCTTAAAATTAATATTTACATACACCGAGAAAAATAAATAGCATATTTAGCAATAAATTCTGGAATACTGAACCTATACGTTCTTTGTATGTGTATCACTTATAATTTTTGGGAATTTTTTCTATACACATTGTATAGTATTCTATGTTTATAGAACTGTATGCATTACATATATTTAGTTTGTCCATAAATTATTACAGTTACACCTACAGAGTACATATAGGTTCAATACCCAAGAATTTATTGATAAATATACTATTTCATTTTTCTCAGTGTATAGTTGAAGACTAAGCATGGAAGGCTTGGAATAAGAATTTGGAGTTTTATATGTAAATAATTTCGATGACATTTCAATATGTTAAAGTGACTTGAAGAAACACGTGAAACACGTTGAGATAAGATTGACATAAACGAAATTTTTAATCAAAATGCATTGCATAAAAAAAAATTGAAAAACTTTTTCTTAATCCAACAGTTTAAACAATAAATTCACTTTAATATTATCATATTCTCCGTTATTTGTAGATTAAATATTTATTCTATTTAATATTCCTATGATTGTACATAATACTATTTACTATAATTATATTAACAATCACCAAAACTTCTCGACTTCCACCATACGTTCACCTTTTATACCATATATTTATCAACCTTTAATTGCACTAATATAAAATAACAGTTATTATAATAATTTTGATCCCACTGATGACAATACCAACTTGACAAATATAATTATCAGAATTACAGAAACTTTTCTACGCGTTCCATCGCTTTCACTCGTTAACTCCACGATCCACGCCAAAAGATTATATTTTTAACGTCGCAGGTAGAAAAACAATTATCCCGCGACATAAATTATACAATTATAACACGAAAGTAATTTCACAGCGCAATGTTAACAGTCCCAGTAATCAAACCGGCGAATTAATTACGCAATAAAAAGCGAACGGCGGACCATTTTTGGTCAACCTGTTCGGCTGTTTTGTGCTTTAATTCGATTGAACGGTGGACGCAATTCACGCGACTTGTACCGTTTCGCGTGCGCTTGTAATGTTTACATTTGGGGATCGAGCGTGCTTGCGTTTCATTCGATTTATCCGTCATTGTAAACTTTATTCGACAATATCAATATCTCGGCGCCGCTCCGATGAAAATGAAACGGACTTTTGATTTCTATATAATGTGACAAACTGTCAGTCGCAGGCGCGCCAATTACGATTATTTTCGCAGAAATGTTATGCGATAAAAACAAGCGCGTCAGAATTATAACAACGGGCGTGACAGGGACGCACACAAATCACCGGTATAATTGCTCGGAAATTCGCGCCCGTCGAATTAAGCATGGATGGATATTATTTATAACTTTATCTTCTTGTTCGACCGGATAATCGGCGCACATCGATTGGCGAAACGCGACCTGTCGATGAGGTGGGCCGACGGTGCAGCTCTCCAGGCTGATTCTAATTCGAGCACTTGCGTCATTAGCAAAAATAAGCTCCCGCCGAGAAATATGAAAGTAATGTAGGGAGAAAATTTTAAAATCGATGAGTTTGGCGAGATCGCCACCGCTACGTTTCATAATACGACGCTGCGCTCTGCGGAATAATAAATTTGTAATTTTAAATAAAAAAAAAAAAAAAAAAATCAATGGTTCCCTAGGAAAATTTGAATCAGACGTGCCTAAAATTATAATCGTCCGATTGAGCTGATTGGGGAGAAAACATAAAAGATCTAATTGAGTCAAATGAATGGAGGCGTTGTTAGAAGACTTACTACAGTTTCATTTTATCAGACCCTGATAAGGTTGTTGATTGGCATGCCTTATCAGAGCAATTTAAGGTTCCAAAAGTCCTTTTAAAACCTCACAGAACTTTTACAAAAATAAGGAACCCATAATAAGGGCCTTGCCAATAAGTACTTCTACCAAGCGGAATAAAAAACAAAAAGATTTGCAATAATTGTTATCAGTTATCGGTGATCACGGATCGGTGCATGCCATATCAAGTACATTATCAGGTTCAACAAAACTGGAGCAACAAAAAAGTGGATGGGTTGCTCTTGGTAAAAATCTTTATTGTTCAATAAATGAAGAATTTTTTCAGTTTTCTACAGATAGAAATAGGCTTTTAAGCGGATGTATGTTCACGTCGTTGTTAATAAACAGTAAATTTATCCCACTACCTTCTCTTAATGTAACCCAATTAATTAAACAGAACATGTTCTGGTTAGTCAATAATCAATTAATCTAATTACATTAATCGCAAATGGAACATTTAAAACTGTTTGATCAGAAATGTTGAGAAATTGTAGTTCAAGCTAAATTTCATTAGTTAATTATATTAATTGCTATTAGAAATTTTTTGACCGCTACTCTTCCATTAATAATTTAACGTATCACAGGAATTGGTAGATCATTGTGTGTAATTCGGTTCACTACGTTATTCAACACCGATTATTATTATTTTTTGCTATTAATAAATAATAACTGCTTTCAATTAATAAATAATAAGTTGGGTCAACGTTTAAGTGACAATAGTGGACATTGCAACAATATAATGCGCGATCAAAGGAAAGTGAAATGTGACGTATAATTGATGAGTATTAACCGGCGATATTAATCAGCAAGAAATTGAATGCCGGCTAATAATTGATGTAAAGTTAGTACATAGACAGTTTTAATTAATCAACAATGTTATGTATTATGTTATCATGTAATTCAGTATAAAATTGTAAAGTAAAATAAGATTTACAATTTTATAACAAAATTGATTCAACTTTTCGGATGTATTGAAATTCAACGAATTGGGACAAAAATTAAAAAACATTTAATTCTAAGGTTTCCATTGTATCTACACGTTACTTATGTTCACTTCTTTAGTCTTAATACAAATTTAAACAATTATTCTAAACGCCTAATAAAACTCTTACTAGTTATTTTGATTTTTTGTATTTGTTTGTATATTCGTTATTATGACATTCATATATCTATTGATGAAAATTTGATTAGAGATGTATAGAGACCCAATACACAATAACCTAACATAATGTATTACAGACAAAGATCACTTAACAGATGGCGCAGTGAAATAGTCGCATCGATATATCACATACATCATACAATCGCAGTTATAAGTCAATCTACGTAATTGCTTTATACTTTAACTATCATGAAATTTAATGCTTGTTAGAAATGTTTGCACAATTTATGCTGAATAATAGAAGCATGTTGAATACATTATAAAAAGTAACTAATTGTCGAATAAGTAATAATCATATTATTATATGATCTAACTGGCATAAAAGTACTTGGAATGAAAATTTACTTATTCATATCATATTAATTGTTCTTCTATAGTCATTATTATCACCAAAACAATGCAAAGTTTGCTTCATACATTGTAATTCGTGGATTCAACACATGCTCGGTTGAGTTATTACTTACGTATCATCAATCGCTATATTATTCACTGAATTTCTCGAATCATTTAATATTCAACGTTTTGAGAACATTATCATTGAAATAATTACCACGGTACAGTTTATAATTCGACAAAATATTTTAAAAATTTATTAAAAATTTAAATCTTTCTTCACTTTAAACCTACTTCACTCTCGTGTCATTTACATAAAATGTTAAATTTACACGTTTAAAAGTTAATAATATCGATTTATATTAATAATAGTGCTGTAATTCAGTATAGACTTTCCTTCGTTGTACACCCGTGGATATTTTTTGCTGTCAATACTCCTTCTCGGGAGTGCGAACAAATTGAAATGTCACTGATCAATGCAAAGGAATGCACTTTAATAATAATCCCGAGGAAAAGGAGAGTATCGATTAACTCGTTACCCCCAAAAAAATGAACAGCGACGTTTTTAACTTTTCGTTTTTCGCGTTGCAATTTGTCGTGTCGAACCGAAGCTCCAGTGTGTCCGACACGAGTCCGCTGCACCTGACGAGCTGACATTAATTAATCCCATCGTTCTGCTGCAACAGCAACGGCAACGGCGCGCCGGATAAAGCAGTTCGAACTGTGGCGTCGGCCGCTATCTGAGAGCCGCGGGAACTTACTCTTTGGTTTCAAGAAGTTTGCTTATATTAGTCCGTTCGGTGCCTCGGAATAGATCCCAGTAAAGGTTCGATTGGCATTGCCCGAAGTTTGTCTTTGCATAAATATAAACGTTTGATGTTGCATCCGATTGATTGCTTATAAACCACGTTCGTGCCCGTACCTCTTTTTATACTTCTGACCCACTTTAATATCCAAATGCGTTCGTTCAAATATTTGACGCCGCTCGTATTTATTTATATTGTGAGAAAATACAAAATGTGTGTCAGATGGCCGAGCGCTGATTAAATCGAGTCGAACAGAATGGGATCGGAGAGTGTTAAATTCGAGTCAATGTTTGCCCGTCATGTTGCAGTTTTATCCCAGGAAGTGCGCGTTTTCGCGCCGATCAAAATAGGTTTGGCCAATGGAAAAATTGGCCGTTTAATTTGATATTAATTCGACTGCTCGACTTTCATTATAACGCAATAATCAATTTAACATCTGATTTTGACATTTAATTGCATCTAATTGATTCGAATTACATCAATCGCGGTGGAGTACGTTTCAGTGGCATTTCGATGCAAATAGTTTCATTTCGCGATTGGGGATTATTTGTTATACAAGGTATTCAAATTTAACGATTGGTCTATCTCCAGGATACACGATTTTAATCGTAAGTTTTCGATTAAAAGAATCAATTCAGATTTTAATTGTGACCTATCGTACTAATAACACTACAATTTCAGGACGCAGCAAAAAGTGCAATATCAGTCTTAACGAATAAAAGTAACAAATGCACAGAAAATGGCATAATTCGTGTTGCGCGTACCATGATGACGTAACAAAGTATGAGGGCATGGATTTCCAAATTCGAGGAGGATTTGGATTGCGTAATAATTTAGCTGAAAACGGCTGATTAAATTCCGGAATGAACTTTGGCATCGATGTACCGGAGATCGATATTGCGTAGCTTCCTCCGGAGTTTCTGTCAGGAGGTCGTAGGAAACGCATACGATATGGCACTTGAGCAGCGATTAGTCGGTCTCCTAAATGTTCACCCGCGTAAGATTGCTTTGCAACCATATTTGTTTTCTTCGCATTTTATTTAAAAATACAATTGTCTCGATTTCTTGATTAGGATTTCCTTTTACAAAAATTTAGTATTGTTCTCGTAACGTCTTAGAAATCTTTTTTCCATTTGGCGTAACGTCAAATGGATCCCCACTTGTGGCAACCGGATTCTAGTTATTTCAAGCAGACCTTCTTTTGAAGCGTTCACGTGGAAGTAATAACGCGACCGTGAGAAAGCAAATGTTAACATACGAAATATTTATCAGCGCATCATCGATGCCGGTGCCACACCGGTGGGTACACAAAGTTCAGATAGCGTGTACTTTCTGATAACACCGTGATACTGTTACAACTTACTTTATAAGGGTGAACGAACGAACGTTATAGATTTGGTTTCGACTTTTTGACTTGCCAATTTCATCTTATCAATAATGATCCTGCATGATTTTACTACGTAAAAAGTTTTTGCTAAGTGAACGGAGACAGAGATGGGGGAATGAATATTGCTACATCACAATAAAGAATAAAGGAATTTACAACCGAGGAAAAGGGAACTGTTTAATTGAAAACATTTACTGTTTGATTTACAAGGTCCACTAAAATGATTTGGAATATTAAAATTGATAGTTAACAAAATTACATTGAGAAAAAAAATCAACTTCTAATAAAAGTCGTTTACTACTTTAGATATATATATATATACTCTAGTAGAGTATCATTATAGTTTAATCTAAATCATTAAAATTTAGAAATCAGTTTATGAAAAATGGTAATTTTATATGTAGTTTTGTCCAATTTGATATTCTGTTTATGAAATTTTAGTAAACTGTTTTATAACTGATTTATGGGCAATATTGGTTAACGACACTGAATAACGACCTTTCGCGGACAAAACATAAAATAAATAGTTTGTCACAAATTAGAATTCAGTTTACTAAAATTTAAAATGCACTAGTTTTTCCATTTTAATATTCTTTTCTCTCCGTGTATAATGAAGTAAAATTAATATTTATAACACAATTAGGTGGAAGAAATTTTTCGGAAAAATTATATTACCTTGAACGAAAAGTTATCAGCATTAATTCTTTTATTCTAAAAGCTGCACGACTGATATTGGAACTGAGATACACAAGGTGACAGAATAGGTTTTAATTGCTTTGACTAGGTGTACCTAAGTGCCCTACCTATTAGTGGGATCAAAATGAATGTGGATCCGAAAACAGTAAATGCCATGACAGTTCATTAGATGAAGCCACAAGAGCGGAGAAGACCTCAGAGTAAAATCAAAGTACTGATGGTAATGAAAGGTTCACTTGATGAGACCACCATCATAACGTAACATCAAATAAGGCATACTCTGAAGTAGCAAATGGGATTTGGGAAGAAACCGATATCCAGGACTGAAATAGACAAGTTAAGTCCGCAGTGTGGTATTCAAATCAAAGTAATAGTGATATCATATATAATATCAGCTTAAATTTATTAATAAACTTTCAACTGGTTATTTTTTGTTTGATAATCAGTCATCACACATTGATAATCAGTAATTACTCCTTGTAAAAATATCTCTATGAAAAATATTGTAAATTTTGACGAGTCCTAAATGTAATTATTTTCCATAGATATTTATTCGCCAGAGATATTCTGTGCATTGCACGTTAATAACACTTTAAAGACTTTTCCTTATTTTATTATTTTTATAACTGTTTCCTTTTTTATCTTTCTCGATAATCTTGTATCCAAAGTTATTTTACATTATTCTTTAAATCTTTCATTTATTAGGAATTCAGATATATAAATATGAAATGGAATCCCAAATCTTTTTCGTTCACCCGGTTTACTGTTTTTTGTCATCTAATGTTAATTCTAAAGAGCTCCAGTATCTCGCCTTCCCGCAGTTGTGATTTTCATTAGTAACATTTCAGTAACATATGTCATCCGCGACGCTCACGCTATTCGAGGGCACAGACTCCGGTTTGCTACTCAAGGTTTCCGTTGCGGAAGTTGTCGAAAGCGACTGAAGCTTTCCAAGCTTGGATTGTGCCAATTTCCTCGCGAACCGTAAAGCTTACTAGGGTCACAGTTATAACGACAAAGAGGCGTATGTAGAAATGGGGATTTACGATAGATTGCAAAAGAGCAACAGAGACGGGACTGTCGCATCTTTGTATTAGTGGCAAGTTACGTACTTGCAGGTGTACGTTCATATACAGGGTGTCCTGATATAGTCATAAAATATTCGTGGCTTAAACATTTCAAAAATACGCTGGAAATATTTTTCCACAACACCTCTGCAACTATGTTCAGAATTGTTACACCAAAGCTAAAATTGTCCGTGCATTTTATTTCCAAATATATGATTTCATCTGACTTTAAAGTTATCATAATTCTCGTGTATATTTTTCAAAGTTTCAAACAATCCATGGAAATGAAATTAAGTTGTTATATGTATATATTCTACTTCCAGTTTGCAATCCTTTACTTTTCCTTTAAATGCACTGAGACAATTTTTGAAATTTCGTACATTTTCCATATTTCTTGAATCGTTTGCAAATGAAATTTATAATGCGAATTTCAATATTATTCTTCAACATCACCGTGTACGAACAATGCCTGGGCTTTTTAAATTAAAATACCTTCACAATGGTTAAATAATAACATCCCAATTGTATTTCGAAATAAATTTTAACCATAAAGTACAATAAATTGCACAAATCTGTCAACTTCTTTTTCCAACAGCACCTACGTGCTCCAACGCAGTCATCCACCGCGACTTCATCATTGCCAAACGTCGAATTATATCTTACGTGGCAATAAAGTCTGCGAATTTCGGGCCACCCTATAACTCGGCCGGCCATTCACAAGTCGATACATGGACGGACTCTCTCACAAGAGCGTGAATTAAACGCACACGAGGGCGGAAACCATGATTCGCCGGAGACTTCTGGGATTCACACTGATTGCCCGACCGACGCTGCCGGCCGCTCCGTTGTGCTGCCAGATAAATTGCAAAACTCCCTCGGAACCCGTCCCTCTCCGTCTCTCTTGTTGGCCGCGGCGCGCCCTCCGTCTCGCTCGCCATCGGCGTCTCTCCGCTCGCTTCGTCCCTCTTGCTAATATCTGCGGACGAATGTACGCGATTTCGTGCCACGCTAGGCGCATACCAAACCGTCTCGTTAAATCGCTCGTAGAAGTTTGCGTTTGAGAACTCAAAGCTGTCTCTGGTGCCCCTTTCTGGTGGGGCCGCGAGCGCCGGACGGAGCTGCTCTTCCGGCGGTCTCAGGATGCCGCTAAAATATATTTACGAGGAGCCACGGCACCGCCGGGCCTTTGGCGACTCGCGGAAACACATTGCGAGAAAAGTTTGCGCGCGTGCACTCGACGGCGGACTGCAGATGCGGCTCCCAACTTTTTCCACCCCCCCACCCCCTCCCGTCACCCGCGCGCGCACCTCCCTCCGGGCCGCTCAGAAATTAAGAGTTCGGAGGCGAAGTCGCGCCTTCGTTAAAGCCGACTTCGGTGAATGCACTTTCCCAGACGACGAATTTCTTTGAAGTGCCCCCGCACTTTTCGGCTACGTGCAACAACGGCGTCTTCCTGCCTCGCGAGCCTTCACACCTGCGCGAAATATTTCTATCCCCCCGACTAGTAATGAAGTTGTTACGCTCCGTGGATTATGTCATGGAATTTGTTATATACCGTTAATAACTTATAACTCTTTAAACATTGCTGAAATTTACCGCATATATACATACTATTGTTAAACATAAAAAAATATAATTACAATAGACTTTTCGACTGGAATATGAATGTTTGAGATAAAAATATTCAGATCTAATTCAACTCCAATATCAATTTTTAAGTTCACAATATTATTACGATATTTGCAAACACTGATACGTTTCTTTCGTTCCGCATTAGCTCCATTTGCTATATACATGACTAATTTTCACATTCGCATAAAGTTAAATAAATCATTCGATGCGACTGAAAACTGGATTTCATTCACATTCATCGTAACGGATTTCGATCTAATCGACTATCCGAAGTTTTCCATTTTCCAAAGGCCGTTTGTTTTTCTAAGATGAATTTCGCCTCGGACTCTGGCGTATTGGGAATTTCGAACCAATCAAATAATAATGCACGTAGCGCGCGACATTCTATCAGTGAGCATCAAAATAGAGCATAAAGAATCTCGTTGTTTGCTGCTTTTTTTTTTTTCTTCTTTTTTTTACTCTTTACCTTTCGTATAGGATCGCATTGCGAACGGCAGTCGCCCAATTTCCAAAGGTCACGTTTCAGTGCCGACGGGTGTGCAGCGGCTATTGATTGTATTCAACACGTGGTGCGTTTGCACTTTTCAATTTTCCCAACTCGACGGATCCCACGAAAATGGAACGAAAATTTTGAATTCTATGTTTCGAACGGATGCAATGGTTGAAATGTTTTCGCAATGAAACTCAAAATATCGCTTTGTGTCGTAATATACACACGTAGTTTACTGTCTTTATGGTTCCTCATCTATCATAAAATCTATGATATTCAAAAATATGTATGATAGTATGCTTGAAAGAGGCTATTTTCATGCGTGCATATACATGTACATATATATAATATAATACTTTGATCAGTTGATATTTCATGTTTTTATATTAATACATTCTACAACAATTAAATTATATTAAAACAAATTATAAAATCAAATAAAAAGAGCAAATGATAATTCAAACTCAAAGAAGAGCGCCAATTTATGCAGTAACCTCAAAAACGCACCAAGAAAAGTTTGTTTCTAAAAGTAACAAGTTTAAATATTAAATAATTTGTTTAAACGATTCGTTTCGAATTCAAAAGACTATTTTCAAAGTACAGGACAGTTTTACGATAAAAAGTATAATTTATATCATAAATATTCATCATCCTTTACTTAATAATAAATAAACCTTGACAACTATATTGATTTAGTATGCCCGTTTTATTGACACGTGATGCCTTTATAAGCTTTCGTAATTATAAATTTTTGATGATTGATGGTATAAATAACTATATTCTGACAACATTTATTACAGAAACTTCTTGCAAACTTTGTGCGAATGTGTATTTTACAACATGTATAAAGTTTCAAAATAGTTCCCGTAAACGTTAAACCGTATTTTATGTCAACTTTACATAATAATATCATGCGGAACTTTACATTTTGCAGGAACTTCGCGAAATATTTGTATTGTACTTTGCATTCGTGACAAAATGAATACAAAAAAAAATGTGCAGAATGTTTTGCATTGAAAATGAAATTAACTTTCCAAAGCAAATTTGAGAAGCCTAATTACCATTCACGATTCAAATTAAAGTTCGACGCGAAACCTTTCCAACGACCATATCTAATCCAAGCAAACCGCTATAACAATAACCCACTTAAACGGTAGACATCTTTGAAAACGCTCGGCAGTCGCCATCCGTTTGCAATGAAAGACGCGGAAGACTCTGAATTCGTGCGTTTCTGGTCGTAAAATATTTTTACCGTACCATGAATCAATCGACAAAGAGATCGCGGGACTCGTAACGAGTCACGAGTTTCGGATACATCACAAACGAGTCCGACTTTCCCTCTCTCTCCCTCTCCCTCCCTCCCTCCCTTTCCCGCTCTCGCACGGCTTTGATACTCAAAGCGGCGGATGTGCGTCGACTTGACATTAAAATACGAAAATAAAGGCTGTGACTTTTTCCGCGATCCACGGAAATCACGCTTTTCCGCAACGAGATTCGACAAGCCAAAGTCAAAAGGCATCCCCCGTATGGCACAGATTTCTCTGTCAGAGAATTAGCCACATTTAGTTTATGGAAATTGGACGAACAGTTTTGTATCCAGTTATAGATTTAGCCTTATAGAATTTACCGTTTGTCAATTATGAGATAGTTCAATGCACAATATATATCATGTATATATACCCGCGTGGAAAAAACATTGTGGCAGAGTCTATGGCAGCACTGTGGCTAAGACTGTGGCATACGGAAGCCCACAGTCTTGGCCACAATAAGCCACACATGTTGCCGCAATGGATCGACTGTGGGATGTGGCCAGGAGCCACAGTCGAGCCATAGTGGCTAACAAAGCATTTCTATATAAAAAAAAAATTACTT
>JABFPN010001702.1:0-26980 GCA_022817305.1 Leptoteleia sp. ZL-2020 | reverse complement strand
GCCCGTTAAACAAAACAATTCAACTGCCGTTATTGATCCGGCATACGACAGAATCTGTTGTCATTCGGCTCTTCCGCAATGCTGGGCCAATGCTGTCTGCCGTATGCTGGCAGCCAGTACTGGCCCATGCTTGGGCCGTTTGTCAATGCTGGCAATTTCCACATGGTAACCAATGATTCATATTACAAGATGCTTTTGTTCTGCATCATTTTTAAAATTAAAGAAAAAACCCAAATTACATGCGTTCAGATTAGTGGATTAAATTTTTTAAATATTATTGAAATCTATTTATTATAAATAACAAAATATTTCTGCTTTTTCTGTTTCTGAAGTGGTCAAATCTAGCTTATTAAACATGGTATCAAGTTGATAGTTTTCTTAGCACGCTGGAATAAACGTTATAAATTTCTATCATTTGTTCTTTTTATAACGCTCTGATGTTTTTCACTGTTTTTGTTTTTTTTTTAATTTATCATCAATTTACACACATTGATTATTTGTTGGGACCGACTTAAAACTAAAACAATTTGTGCAGGTTATGGTACACTTCGGGAGGAAAAAACTCCACAAATATATGTTTCACATTCCCATCAACTTGGATCTAATCCGAGTATTTATTCCGGAGGAGTAGGACATGGCAGTCAACATAGCACCAATAGTTTGGATAGGATCACTTCACCCACCAGTCATCAGTCAAACAAACCAGCCAATATTGGCGAAGATCTGTACAGTTGGATGGCCAAGCAGCAGGAATTTGTCAAGGAAAACGATAAGAGCAATTTTAAGGGAAATTGGGTAAATGCCTGTGAAATAAAATTAACATTATTTTAAATAATAATCGCTTCAATTAAAAAAAAAAAAAAAAAAAAAAATATTTGTTACTGGGCAAACCCAACGTTTTTGCTTTAAACATATCAGCGTATGAAATTCATCATTATATTAATTCACTGTTTATCAGGTCTTTCGTACCGAATCCAAGTCTGTCAAGGTATAAAAACATGCTGAAAATAATTTCACACTTTTGATCAATTATATGATTTATTATAAATTTTTTTAATTTTCATAATCTCCCAAGGGATTTTTTTAAATTGATATTCCGCATTTCCAGTTTTATATTTGAAATTTGATATTTTATTATTTTGATACATTACTCTTTATCAAAGGATGGAGATTGAAATCGTGCCGGTGAGAGATGTGGACAGATCTCATAGATTCGATAAAAACGAAGAAAAATTCTCACTCCTCTGGTAAAGGGTCGAATGGGTTCAAAATTAACAATTCCTTAATATTAATTTCTATCGTTATGTTTAATGTTTTTTTATTACGAATAAATGTTTATTTATGATCTTGACTACAATCATTGAATTATGCGCAAAATTATTCTTTTTTAGGATTCCAAAATCAACACCATGACAACAGACGACACAGAAGATTCTGATATCCAGAGCGGTGCTTGTCTTTATCCAATGAAGGATTCACTTCGATTATTGGACGCTCATCTCATTTTTGAGCCTCTGTTATCTTCGCTGTCGGTCATGCCCCAGCAAATGTTATCAGCCATCGGATCTGGCAATGTCAATAACGTTTCTTCTCTGGATTCTTTGGGATCCAACCTATCATTGGTTGGCAATATGGATGCCATGAGAATAGACATCGTCGTTAGCGAATTTGGAAAAGTTACCGACAAAAAGAAAGGTATTAATCATTTTTAAAAAGTAAAGCTCAACGTGAAGTTGCAGTCGTTAGATAAAATGCGCGCTCATCCGCGCCGAATATAAATGTCAAGAGAATATGAATTATTCGTATGATCGGATTTTTAAGCAAAAACATTTAATAAATTAAAGAATTTATTGTGTTTACGAAACAAAAAAATGTTAAGGCAGCGTGAACGTAGGGTACGCAATATTCATTCTAATTCTATAAAAATATCACATTTGTAACTTTTTTTATTTTCAATCTTGAACGATGTAATATTGCTTATTAAGTTACACCTAATATAAATGCAAAATCTTCTTACAATTGACGCGAATCTTCATCCAATTATGCTTCCACTTTCACGTCTTCATACTTTTTCGGCCTTCAACTACGTCTTTTGTCTTTCACGTCAAATTCATCCTTTTTCAACTTTTAGCACCAATCACGACAAAACACGTTGTTTGTTTTCTTTTTAAGCCAACAAATACTCGGGCAAAAAAGGTTCAGGCAACAACAAATTTCATTTGGACATTCCTCCGGAAACGCCAGCGTTTCTTTGCGAGAAAATTGGTATTGATATTGATGTGAGAAAAGTAGCCGATATGACAGTCGACGACATTCAACGGCAGAACGTTTTGTACATCTCTAGAGGTCAATTGAAAAAACACACGAGTACTTTTGTTAATTTTAGTTTGAACGTTAGATACATAAGTCAACAAGTAAATATGCCTTTGTTAAGGCTTTTGCATCAGATAAGCAACATGTATCAAAACGTGAAGGAAACACAGATGGAGTTGAAGGAACAACAGCCGGAAACAAAGAGAAACAACAATTTACTAGGCAGTAATTTGACTCCGAAAGACGCGTCCTCTTCAAGTAATACGTCTTTTTTTTTAAAAAAATAATTAATTAATTCGATGTTAACAATTGTTGGAGTTGATGGCTTGATTTCATTTCTTATATTACAGCTTCGGATTTAAGGGAGCAGATCGTAATAAAGAAAACCGAAGAACCATTATTACGTAGTAGTTTTGAGGCTGGTCAAACAAAGGTTATATCACCGTCCTCGAGCATTCGCTCGCGTCCGCAGAGTTTTGCGCAAAAGTTACGCAGCACCGGAAAAAGTGTCAAGGGTTACATAAATCTGAACGAAGGAGTGATAACACCGAATTTCGGGGCCAGTCCTAGCTTGGACAAGTTTGGGATGATATCATCGGACAAATGCAAGGACAGCGAAGACCTAAGCGGGCCTAAGTGCTGGAAGAAGATATATTGTCTATTGGAGTTGTACGCCCCAAGACCAGACACGAAGACCATAACTCACAGATTTTCCGTACCAATTGACGTTTCTGAGCATTTCAAGGGTGGTAAAAAATTTGATACAGTTAACGAAGCAAAAGATGAGCCTGATAAAGGTCTTCATCCAGAAAGTAGTTCCACGCCGATTCCAGTGCCATCTAGGGAGCTCAGTAAGCTACTTTACTTGATCTATCGGTTATTTGAAGTCTATTTCCGTTCTCTAACCATCTCGGAACTATCCAATTAGCTAAAATGGACAGCTTCTCGAAATTAATACGTAATTTTCTTGCCATACGCATTAATTTGCAATGAGATACTTTAATGTAACTTATTTTCAGGTGTCGTCGCTGGAGATCGAACTCGATTGGTAATTTTCGGCGTCGTGAAAATCCATCGAACCCGACTGCTCGCAGCTTTAAGTGGTCTGAAACTCGAGGCAGAAATCACGAGTCTTCAAGTGAGTTCAACTTGGCGCAAGAAATCAAGACCGGTGAGTTTGGAGTGTAGTTTGACTGGACAGATCGGGCGCACCATGATAGTTTTGTTGGAAGGGGTCGCGCCGAGCCAGCAAACTGTTGTCAAAGTTATCGTTGGTAAATCGCAAGCTCTTTACTCCGGCGTCACAAGACGCCAAAAGGACAAGAATAGCGGCTTATTGACTGTCGGGGCTGTTAATATCGATATTCCTCAACATCCAGTGGCGCTGCATGGCATGATGACCCGTGGAAGCAAACAATTATCATCCACTTTGCAGGTAAAAACGTTAATTATTTGTATTATTATTATTCTAACATAATGAGCAAGTTAATGATACGGGTAATGGTAGTGATAATTGTATTGTCTTTATTGTTTGAAAAAATATAATAACAAATCGTGTCACATATTTATTGATATAAAGTTTAACAAATGTAAACAGTTTTTATTATTTGTATGTGTACTTTAATAACTTATTTTACCTCCTGTGATGCAACAGGAATTGCGAGTAACCAGAACCTCTTCACGAATGTCCCGAGGTCCACAACCGGAAGAGACAGACGGCGCTCCTGGTAGTCCGCATCAGTACCCTCCGGCGCCGACAATTGATTTAGAAAAACCGCGACCGGTTTCCAGTCTCTTAGAGCCCATTGTCATGCAATTCAACATCATTTTGCAAAGCTTGAGCATTACTGCCGCACTATTACCATCTTTACAAGCGCAGTATAAAATGGATCAAGTTAACAGTTCCGGTATCACCGGAAGCAAGGCCAAGTTCACGATCGATTTGCCACACCACAGCTTGAGCTTTACTACTAAAATTCAGGTGACAGAAGCGAACTTACCGGCAGAAGCGAGCATCGAATTGCCGAAAGTGCACGTTTCCGCGGAATATATCCAAGACGGAAATAGCAGTATGAATGACACCAAAATTGCCGGTAAAATTGATCGATTTATGAAACTTGAGAATAAAAACGCGTTTAAAAATTAAAAAAAAATAAACACGAATGGTTAAAATTAATTACACAAGTCTTTTCAATTCACTTTTTTCACTATTTCACTAATAATTGAAAATTGATTATTTTACGGAAGTAAAATTTTTTGTTACATATAATAATTCCTCTTTATGGTAGATGGTGTTGTGTTGAGACAAGGAAGTTACCTTAGTGCAACAGCAGATATTGGGACCTTTGAGCACTCTCTAACCACAGATCTTCTCAATCATTTAGTGTTCGTTCAAAAAGTATTTATGAAAGAAGTGAACGAAGTTGTGCAGAAAGTTTATGGTGGAGAAAAGCCGGTACCGCTTTGGCTCGAAGATGAAGAGCCAAGCGCCACCTCGAGTCTTAAAAGGATTCTTTTCTCCCTGATCATTCGAATCAAGGTTATTTAATTGATGACTTTTATTGATGATATAAAAATATTTAATACTTGAGGTGAAATGTCATTCGATGGCCAACTCGGAGTGAACATGAATATTCATTAATTTTTTTCCTGGATCTTAATCCAATTTTTTCTGTGTATTGTTCGCTTATAAATTGTAGTCACACATGGTATGTGATAAAGGGTAATGTATGTTACAAATGTTTACAGCGCATTCAATTGACTGCAACAACACCAACAAACTCAGCAGTACGTTTGGAAACTGGCGCAGTTGAATTTCAACTATCCAATCGAGTTCAAAACGTGTCCGGTTCGACAGCCCAAGCGAATCCCTACATGAAATTGTTCGGTAAGGCTCAGTTGGACATCAATCTGAGTCTCGGCCAACTCATCAAGAACATCATGTTCGAGGAAGCCGAACCAGAGTTCCAGCAGTACGCGTTCTTTAATACTCGCGTGGTGTTACGAAATGCCTTTCAGGATGAAATGGTACAGGGTGAAGATAAAGAGGTTGTTCTAATTACACTGAAACGTCCTTTGATTTACATACAACCAATGGCAGTGGATAAGGCAATTCTCGTGTGGTTCAATTACAAAAATGCCTATGAATATTGGAACGAGAAACGGGCTAATTTAAATTCCGAAGTTTTAACTGCTACTCAACAGGTAATAATGATTTTTCATACAATTCAAAAAAACTCAAAGCTGTCTAACGCTATGTTTTACAAAATACGTATAAAGTTAATTAAGATAATTTAATTACAATACTAAATTGAAAAATTAGTAAACAAATTATCGTAAATAATTTTATGAACTTGTGTAAAATGTAATGTTTGTCGATATTTCTAAACCCGGGATTGAACAATCTTACAAGATTATTAGCCTCTCTATTTAACCAAAGTAACTCATATACACATGTATATATATGTGGTTATTATGAAAAATAATGCTTACCCTCATATATAACAGGTATTTGAAAAGGTACCATTTGGTCAAATAACAAGTCAACTAGGCGCCCCTCATTTGGGTACATTATTCTTGCAACTCACAGTCGACGATATGGGTATTTGCGTGCCTCTCAATCCATTACCCCCAAACAACTGGGGAATGACCAGAAGTTTGTACGACGCGGATTCGAGAGGCGCCGTTGTGATTACGCTGGAAAATACAAGCATTTCTGCATGCAGTAGTGGGAGTCTAGTCAGCAAGGGAAGGTGAGGATGTTTTAACAAATTTCTATTTTTTCACTTCTAGCTAATGCACATTAGATTATCTGAAAGGATTGTTTGGATTACTATACCTTTGCCGAATCCTTTGACATTCACATTCTTCAAATCATGTGGATCAAAAAATGTGAGGAAAAACTACTAATGTCTCTTTTCGATTTGCAGATTTGTTGGTTTGTGTTTGAGATTCGCTGAAGACTTTGAAACATCGCTGGATGATTGGAAACCAGACATGTCTGATAACAGCATTATGAACTTGTGTGTCGTATCAGAAGGAACTTATGAAGTTTGTAGTAGAACTATTGCACAAAAGCAAGATAAATCTGGTAAATATCAATTAATCTGGTAACCAATAACAATAATTACATATTAACAAATAGATGTTTATTTTATTAAACAATAAATAAATATTAAAACGAAAAAGTGTTGTTTACAATTTATTGGATTCAGTCTTTGATTCTTAATCATAACATTGGAGTTTATTATATAAGTATATATATATATGTATAACGTCTTTTTTTTAAATTTTACTACTATACTATTTGAATCCTTTACATTTTTACATTTTAGTTGTATTATTTAATGTTCATAGATAATGCCAAATGGCTGCTAAATGTTCAATGGCAAATGGAAGGTGTGGATATCCATCTGGACGTGAACGTCGGTCAGCAGTTATCAGCTTTAGGTCACACTTTGACCATGCTTACAGGCTTCGAAGAGGATGATGTACGTGTGCCCACGGATTACGATAGCGATGATGTTGATCAACCCGAGCACAATACTAGCCAGGTTAAGAGAAAATTATAATCCTTTGCTTATTTATATATGACAGCCCTAAGAATAATAATAATCATGATAATGATAATGATAATAGTAATGATAATAGTAATAGTAATAATAGTAATAATAATAATAGTAGTAGTAGTAGTAGTAGTAGTAGTAGTAGTAGTAGTAGTAGTAGTAGTAGTAGTAACAATAATAATAATATCCGGAAGAAATGTTGGATAAACATTTATTTAACTCTTAAAATTATTATTGACGAAAAAGATAAAACAAATTTCGCACAGCTTATGAATAGTTGAAAATTAAGAATAAATTTTTAAAAAAGGGACATTTATTTATTTATTTGGTTTAATAATTGATTAACAGGAGAGTATTTTAATGAAAAAGTCGAAAAATTGGGTGGACAGTCTTCCGGCGTTCGTGTTCGACCCATCGCTGGATGCAAAGAAACGGTCAAAGTTGATTGAAAAAGAAATGAACGAACAGGCAAAGGTAATAAACGATTTGAGATCACTCGGTGCGTCGCACGGAACTATCGAGCAAGAACTGAAAAGGTTGCACGAACTAGAGACGCTGGTATTTAAAGATTTTCGCAGGTGAGGATTTTAATTAAATGAAATGTTAGCTAAATATATCGGAAAATAATTTAAACACAGATTAAATTTAATTATTGCTTATTGTAATAGGTATTAAATAATATGTGATTCATATATGTTTTAACAATTTCATATAAGAAAATAAAAACTTGATACATGGACATGTATGTTTTTTCTTAATTCACATATGGTCATGTATAGTCAATAAAGGACAATAATTGATATAAGATTCGAGCCATATATCGTTTCCATTATAATTTTCTTATATTCAAATCAATTATTATTATATATCAACTACATATTTTAATTAAAAAAAAAAAAAAATAAAAATTAAGAAGAATCATACATGTCCATATGTCAAGTTTTTATATTCTTATATGAAATTGTTAAAACATGTATGAACTATATACATTTCATTTTTGCTAGGGTATTAAAATTTTTCCATTTCTTACCTCTTTTTGTTAATTATGCCTTTATTTGTATGCTATATATATATATGATATAAAATGCTACGGAGATTGTTGATATAATTTTAAAATATGCCTTATTTTTAATTTACAATGTTTTACAGAGATATGATTCAAAGATTGAGAAGACAGTCGGTCAAGTCTGGAATTAAGGGTAAATTTGGCCTGGGTAATAAAACCAACACTTATAGATCGAAATCTTTTATCGTACCTTCCCCAACTCCGGAGCATCAGTTGGAAAGTCCAGAGGATGCTAACGCTGAAATTAATTCAGCCAATTCAGCGAGTTACGAGAGCAGTCCCAGAAGTGGTCCTAGTCGGTACGAATTTATTTATTTATTTAAACTTGTTACTTTGGTCTTTGTTCGTTATCTTTTATATTTATTTAATTATCTATCTTTTGTCTCGACAAAAGATTCCTCTTTATGAAAGTATAAATAAATGCTCTCGGAGGAATGCACATGTTGTATGTTTGTTAAATCAACTGTATAGAAATTATTTTTCAATACTGAAATAACAAGTTTTAATACATTTTAAGATCTGCCTCCCTAAGAGTTCGTGGCTTGGGTGGTCCAAGAGTGACTTTCAGCGACACCCATACAATGTACAGGTATTTTTACATTTATTTTTTTTTTCATTGCATTTATATTTCTTTGATTTTATATTAAATAATTTTGGATAATATAAAAAAAGTATAATTATATAATTTATTTATTACGAATAATATGTTTTTATTACATAATTTATAAAGTTGTCATTAAAAAATTGAAATGATATGTAATTAAACTGAATTGTAAAATGCACAATTTAAAGGCAATCATCGTTACCAAGTGCCGGTTCTGAGCTAAGTCTTCCGGAAGGTGATTTGGAATGGCCGGCGAGTATCGAAATAGATGAAGAACAGGTGGAATTAAGGAAGAAACATCGAGATCGCAGTTGCACATCAAGTTACGACAGCATGGATGGAAAGTACGTTTGTGAAAGAAGAACAAAATTACACACTATATGGCTTTTGAAGAAAATTATTTAATTTATTCAATAAATTATATTAATAATACACAATAATAACTTGTACAATAATGTTAGATTTTGAATTAAAATATTATAATAATAATTGTTATATATCAGGACGTTATAAATATGTTATTAAACATAATTGATTGCATAGATTTACAATTCATCATTCATTTATTACATTTTTACGTTTACTACACGAGTGGTAATTTAAAAACATTGTATATTTATAAATTAAATTATACTTGATAACGTACGCGCGGTTGACAGACGTTTTAACAGAAATAATAAGTGCACGGTAGAAAATATTTCAAGTTAGAATTTGTGTTAAACTACTAATCGAGGTGGACGACTTGATAAACTTTATTAATACAATTTTTTTCAAAACAGTCAGTACAATTTGTATGATTTTAATCCAAGCGTTCCGTTGTTGAACTCTAACGGACGAGAACCAACGTCTTCAACATCGTCGCCGCATATAAGCATGCAGAAGGCGCAAGAGCCAAATATCGATTTCGAATTGGACGTCAAAGTGTTGATCAACAGTGGAAAATGCGTCCTACACACCAAGGACCCAGCGAGGGAAGATGAATTACGACTGTAAGAATATTAATTGTTTTACAATACAAATATTTTCGACAATAATTCTACAAGTTGCAATTCAGTTGTAAAAAGAAATAAATATTAAAAGATATTTAAGTACATTTATAATTTTAACTATTGTATAGAATACAATTGTTAATTATTTTTAATTTACTGTAACAGAAAGAATGTAAAATTTGCAAAACTGATTAAATTGAAATTTTAATTAATGGCAGAATGAGCAGAATGAAAAAAGAACGATCCTGTTCCGGTGGGACTTTCGAATTTCAACCAAGCAGTCCGAGCAGTGTAAGAAAGCATTTTAGTAACAAGGACAAATCATCGACCGCAGGAAGTGCTTCACGCTTGAGATATTTTCATCATACCAATGTGTCTCTCGTTGATCTCACCACTTTTCGTATACCAGGCTTAGATGTGAAGGTATATTTTTAGATCTAAAATTGTTTATATATTTTTTAAATTGTTAATAATAAGCATGCTATACTAAATACATGTAGAACATTCAAGACACCTGTAGGGTTGCTTTTATATTTTTAATTTTTAAATTAATCTAAAAACAGTCACTAAAAAAGTAGACAATAAATTTCTTATTTTTATTAAAACCATTGTAGGATTTACCATGATTGAATAAAAATTCCAGGTACATTATGAATCAAAGACATTATCTGAAGAATTATTAACATCAAGAAGCACTTCCGATAGTGGCACCAGTCCATTATCCTCAGCCTCGTCGATATCTATGCGTAAGTCTGGCACAAAAAAGGCCAGCCTTTTTGCCTGGACAACGTTGCAGAGTATCCCCGAAGAGACCATAATAAGTCCTCATATACTCGAGTTCTTGGAACAGACCCTCGAGCCCATTCCGAGTAAAACTACTTATGGTGGCGGCGGAGGTGGGGGTCAGGCGAACACTGTTTTCCCATTGGATAACAACGAAAGTTCGTGGGCTGCCACTGCAGCAAATAGCGGCAATTACGTTTACGCCAGTTTTCCAGTTGACGTCATTGTCTACTTCCACATGCAACCTTCAACTTTTAGGTAATTTATATTGACTTGATATTTTTACAACATTTGTTAATGTTTGTTGAACGCCTAACGGCATTTTTTACGCTCCCTCATAATTACGAACGGTAGGGTGTAAAATGTTCTCACTCAAGCCTAAGTAACAACATGACTTGAACGACGGGTCAGAACACTCCAATACACTGGGCATGAGGAGAAGAGCGGTTCAACTGTCTCATAGGAATGGCATTACGATCTTCACTTCGTTTCTGAAACCGGAGTCAAGATTGATTAATTGATTGCTCATTAAAATTAAACCTTGAAATGTCTGATCGAATTTAATAATTTTGTTCCATAGATTTTCCTGCTTGCCGGTCTCGCGCGTCGAGTGCATGCTGCAACTTCCGTCATTAGATATTGTATTTTCGTCGAAACGTGCCGAGGATGAGCCCGTGGAATTCGGCGAGAATAAATCGCCGTCGAGCAAAGAGAGCGGCACTGCCATTGGCGGATTATCCGTGACAGGCTGTCTGGCCGACTTTTCCGTGTACATTTTCCATCCGTACGGCGGGGGCAAGAAATCAGGACTGAAGGAAGCTCAGTGGTCGCCACTGTCGGACAACGAACGCAAAGATTCACTCAGCATCAACGTTGAATTCGTCAAATTCAATCTTTCCAGGAGCAGGAAATTAAATTTCCAGAGCGAGCAATTGAAGAAGGGTGCTGACACTAGTAGGGCTGTTATACGATTTTCGAGTACGTTTCATTTTTTTATAATATTTTATTATGAAATTATACAAAATATCTAGGGATTAATTAACATTTGTAAATGACAATTTTGCAGCTATCGTGGATATAGGATCAGCGTCATTCAAATACGACATGCGACGACTAACTGAAATTTTGGCATTCCCGAAAGCCTGGTATCGACGTAGCATCGTGCGAAGGCTCTTCTTGGGTGATCTGAGTTCTGGAACTGCTTACTCGGAAGGCGACGGGACTCCGCCTTTCAATCAGGAGGAAGCAGTTATGGGCAGTTCTCTCATTCATAGGCATTACGATCGACACAACAGCGAATCATTATCCAAAAGTGCTCCCGAACGAAGTCCGACATTGAACAGAGACAAACTTAGGTTGAGTTTAGAGAGTGATTTGCCTAAACAAACTAGACTGAAAGGTAATTGACTTTATTTATTTATATTTCAAGTACAACTTTTTACGGATGATTTTACCAACAATTTTCGATCGTTTCACCCTATACGTGTATATGAATCGCTATACGTCCATGCGCGTCGCGCATGTATAATTTATGAAAAAAAAGAAACGACATTAACGTATGTATACCACGTACATCTATTGCTTATTGCAAATGACTTGTGCGTATAATGTACAAGCCCAATAGCCTTCTCATTTACTGAATTCAAAAAATCTCGAAAATTCCGAAGATGATCTACTTCTATCGTGTAGTGCACAAAGCGTATACATTTTTTTTTAATTTATATTGTTAATAATCACATTTAAATATCATCATTATAGACAAATAAATTGATATTAATAAGTATTATCATTCTCAGACATAGGAAGAGGGTGGAGTTTCAGTGGAGAGAAACAGACATCTGAGGTGAAAATGCGTGAGTCAGCCTGGGAAACTTTAGTTTTGTTTTCCATCAATTTCACCAGATTAAATGTACATATGAACATGGGAAACGTGATGGGCAATGTATCGTGGATGACCAAAGATTTTCATTCAGATGGAAGGTTATCCATTGGTAGCACTGGACACAAGAATTTGTACATCGGAGTTGGCTTGGGGGGATCGAGTTTGGACGCCAAGGGTGGTATCGTTGGTGGAACAATCGAGCTCAATAAAATTGATACTTACAGTGCGTTTCAGTCACTTATATTTACTGTCTTTTATATATTTTTCATTTTGGTTATTAATTATCATCGTGCTTGGATTTACGTATTAAGACATCTACATTAATAATAATGGAAAGGTTTAACTAGTTGTTGTTTAAACATTTTTGCAATTACTTTAAATATTTAGTATCTTTGATTGTTTTAGTAATCATTAATTAAAATGTTAATTAATTAAAATGTATGTGTGTAGCACTTAATATGTGCAACTAATTTTTAAATTTTTCTTTTTTTTTTGTTTTCTTTTTGTAATATGCAATTGTGATTGTTTTAAATGCAAACTTATTAAGCGTATAATTTCAGTTTTCATTCGAGAAGAACCAAATACAGAGCCAGATCACGTACTTGGACTGAAAGTGTTTGCGCTTGAATTGCGACTTGATTATATGGGAACCAGTGTACTCATGTCAAGAGTTTCGTCATTGGATGTGACATTAAGAGACGAGTGGAAAATTAATAAAAGTCATAGTGGCGATGCGTTTATGCCAACTAGAAGGTTCGTTTTTCCTTTGTATTGCCACAATTTAACAGTAATATAATGAAGAAATATTCGTAATATTTGTTTAATATCACATGTTAATTTTATAACTTTTATTAAATTTAAAATAAATATAATATAAATTTTGTTATTTAAACATAATACAGGCATATTGTATATAAGAAAGAAAATATAATAAATATTTAATTTATGAAAAATTTTCAGATTGGCCATTATTTTTCTACACGGTGACCTTGGCTGGGATCAATTACAAATTATGATTAGCAAATCGACCACTGCAGACCTACTGAAAATGTTTAATAAACTGGATGAATTTTTCAGCCAGCAATTCAAGAGCAGTAAGCGCGTTTTTAGTTCGCTACAACCGAAGCATCAGAAAATCAATAATAATAGTTTCAAAAAGCGCCAACAAAAGAAGAGATCGTCCGAAGGTACTATAATTGTATCATCTTTTTATAATCAATTTGTGATAAGCTATGACACATGTGGTATTTAATCTCACAAAATGTGGAATTTTTATCGTTTAACTGTTAAATATTAGTTATTTATTGTTAATAATGTAAACTAGTATAATTTTGTTATAAAACTTTAAACCATTTTCATCTCTTACAGTATATTATCAATTAACAATACAATTGTAAGTAATATCATGAATCCTTTTTTATCCACTCTTAATCGTTATTCGTTGATAATTCACAGGTCCTTGGACAATGAATCAATCTGCAATATCTGACGCGAAACACCATCGTCATTGGCAACGCGTTTTAACGCAAGTTTCCGGCCTACGATTATGTAGTTTGAGATTCGCTTTGCCCTCCAATGGAACCGTTCTGGGTGGGACTATGGAATTGCACGGATCGAACATCAGTTTGGCTTGTTTCCATGGCATCAACTTTAAAAGCAAAAGCTGGGCATTGTTCTCGTTGAAGGAACCTTGCATTAGCTTCGCCACGGAGGCTCAAGAGATACCAAGCGTTGAATGTAATTATTTATTCATTCATTTATAATCAAATCAACAATGTTAATTTGCTGCTCTAATAAATTGTTTAATACAACAAGTATTATATTGTTGCATGAATTGTTCAACAATTTATTAATATTATTTGAGTTTTTAATAATTTATGTGCAAATGTGGCATAAAAATGGTGTATTATTAATTGATAAGTAATAATAATATAGTAATAGTCATAACGTAATGTTAAATGTGGCTTAAATGTAGTACTATTTTTATTTTGAAAGTAAGAATAATTATCGATTTTGTGTCAAATTTGAACACAATATTGGTAAACATTTTTCATTTCATAATTGTAGTATCTAATTGATACAAATCACATCTACTATTAATATTCGTTAATAACGCTGTCAGTTAGTCTTCAGCAAAGAAGTGTAAATTTATCTTTGTACCCATTGAATCTATCAGATCATTTAATTTTGCTCAACATTTTTTGTCGCGCTTTTGAGCTTTGCCATCATTTGAAAAAATGAAACATTTTGCATTATTGAACACAATGACTATGATTATGTTTAATTTAATTCAAAACAATGTCTTTTCATCGTCTAGCGCCGACAACGTGCGATGTTCACGTAGTGCAAACTTTGACTATCAGCTTGGGACAGCAGCAAGAGCAGCACGCCAGACATCATTCTATGGCGACTGTCTGCAGACTCAGTCGGAGCTTACTTTTCCCACCACAATTTAAGTCGTTGCAAGAATGGTTCCATTATGCTTTTGCTAACAGCGAAATTGACGGTACAATTTCATTTTAATAAAAGATTATATAATCTTAATGATAATGTTAATAATATATTGTCATTTACTTGATTTTACCGAATTATGAATTATATATGTATGCATGAAAGGTTTATTAGTATAAAAATCAGTGAATCATTCATTTATTATCAAACATTGATTATGTATGCAAAGAAAACACAAGACAAACAATTTAACTAAACTTTATTTAATCGCTATAACGTACATGTTACAACCATTAACCAGGCAACCCTGGAACGGGGAATATCCTTGCTGCAATAATTTAATTTAATTGTTTAATCGTTTCAGCTGTCGATCGTTTTCCTTGCGTGGAGAGAGAACGAGTGGACAGCAGCACTTTTGAAAGCACCAATACAGCCAGAGGCAAGTCCGCATTAGGTCCATCCAGCAAACTTCAAGACCATACGCACACTCGCGAGGTTATTTTCGCCTTGCCATCATTACAACTTCATCTCAAAACCGAACATCTGCAAACAGCCAGGACTCCGGATGTTATTGGTAACATTTTTTTCTTCCATATTTTTTAATGGTTCATAGTTGATATTACTTAATGAATGTTATATTTCAAAATTGGAAAAACTGTTTACAAAGTATACCAAAACTTGGATAAAAATTAGGTTGTATAGGAAACGAGAAATTAATTGATTTTTTCATAAAGTATTTTTAAGCCAAGTGCATACATGGAGAAAAATAAATTGAAAAAAGTGCAAAAATGTTGAAATAAATTCTAGCTTATATTGGTGAACGGCTTATATACTTAAATTCTTATAATATTCTTCAAACATCAATTTTAAATTTTACATACTTTAATAACTATGAAAATTAACAATTATATACAATATTTAAACATTGTTTGTGAACATATATATAAATGCTAAGGATGAAATTTTAACAACTTAAGACAGTAAATTCTAGACAAATAAAATAATGCATTTTTCTCCAAATATCTCATAACTGAATCTAAAGAATTATTTTCTTTTTCTTTTATTTGACTTAATTTTCGTCTCAGACAAATTATGTTTTTATTCGAGTTTCGAACATTCGACATTTGCGTTAAAAAAATTGATTTCTTTACCACACTACTACTGCGTTTAATTGTACCGAATGTAAACAATATTTACCATCTTGACATTCGGATATTTTCAGTCGTTGTCTCGTTATAAATAAAATTTACAAATTTTTACGAAAACACAACTTTCCTATATATTTTGACTCATTTTTATAATTAGGCTCGTTGTTACCAGCCGGCGTGAGATCCATTTACTATTTCACGGATAGTAATTTGTTCGTTAGATAATATACGTGTTACGCGCATCGTTCTTTTTAACAGTCATTTAATTACTAAGCTGAAATAGTAATTTTTGTGCGACGTTTTCGAAAATAAAACGAATAGTATTATAAAAATGATAATTCGGACAAGTATGGGCTCAGTTTACTAACAATCTTGGGCACCTTTTTTCATATTTTATCTCCGTGTAGCAAATGAAAAAAGTTTTTGTAAATACAAAGAATAAAAGAGAAACGTACGATTGAAAATATAAAAAACCAATTAGGCCAAAAGCATTAGTGTAATTGGAAACATCCTAAGAATTATAAGCTTTCTAATAACAAATGAATGTTAATTTAATTGCAAATTACTATGCTTCCTCTGCATATATTCTATATACTTTTAGGCCTACCTAAACATACTCTATACAGTGAGTACAAAGCATCTATTGCGACAATTTGTTCGAAAATCAAATTTGGCTTCGAGCAACATTTTTCGTAGAGTTTTAGTGTGCTAGTTTGCATTTTGCGATTTTGTTCCGCATGGTGGGGAATGATATTCAATTAGATATATTCTACGAAATTAAATAAAAGTTTGCAAGAGAGAAACAACTACTGTCTACTTCAGACTGTATTTGAATCAATTCCAAAGAGGACACTTAGACCCTCCTCTATTCATGGCTAATTTCTTTTATTTAGAATAGATGAAAATTTCTTTCAATGAAAATTTTTGGCATGCATTAAATTCATTTAAAAGAATAATATTTCTTATCATATATATATATATATATATATATATATATATATAAATTTAATTATAATTACATTTAACAGTTTTGAAGTTGAAAACATTAGGAATTATTATTATATTTTTCATCAAGTTTGTAATGTAAATTTGGAAACCAATTTCATTTGTTTGTCTTTTTTTTAAGGTGAAAAACCTTTGGTGGAGTGCAGTTTTATTACAGAGTTTGAGGACCACATATTCGTGACTGTTGACGCGGAAGCTTTCTTCTTTTTACACGATTTGATCACCTCCTATGTTAAAGAAAAAGTTGTAAGTACTCTTTACTAATTAATTGTTATATAATATAAATTGCACTTAAAATTTAATTAAACTAAAATAAATGCTGCCTGTCCTACGGGTGCGCAAGTACTTTTCAATTCAGTGGAATGATTCATTTTCACCTCTATTTATTACATGTAATTAAAATTTTATCAATATTAATGTAATGTACGACATAAGTGCTATTAATTTACTGATTGATGTGATTGATTTATAAAAGTTTAATAATATTCATATTATTTTCTTGTAAACAGAATTTTGGAGCAAGAGCTCACAGTCCGGACCCTCAAGAAAGGAAATCAAGCACTGGCTCGACTGCAACAACCATTTCAAATTCATCAAACTCAACGACAGTAACTATAGAAGACGAGCGCAAGAAGAAACAATTTGATCCTGCAGATATGTTCATTAAAGATTGGCGCTCCTATCGTTGTAAAACTTGGCATTTAGAACCAACTGTCAGGTAAACAAAGTTATATTTTTTTTTTCAATTCAAACTAAATTGAACACAACTTTTTTATTTAGATTAATAATTAAATCTAACCTTTAACCATTAACGCATGTTATATACTCATATCTTTTTTATTGTTTAGATTACTATCTTGGGCTGGTAAAAGTATAGAACCCTACGGAATAGACTACATTCTTCAAAAGTTAGGTTTTTCTCACGCGAGGACGACGATCCCAAAATGGATCCAACGTGGGTTCATGGATCCTTTGGACAAAGTTTTGGCCGTCATCATGCTCAGGATGATAACTGTCGTGCGCGAGGAAACTCTAGAAGAACAAGAACTCAAAAAGGACAAATAATCTTCTACAATTCGTAAACCTAAAAGTTACAATTTAAAGCGTTCCAAAAATATCAAATAACATTGTCAAAGTTACACGACGATTCTATGATTAAATGAAAAAAGGAAATTGAAATGGGAATAAAATGAGGTACTTTGTAAGTAAAAGAACAATATAAGTATGAAAATATCAGTTACAACACAGAGAGAGAGAGAGAGAGAGGGGTGGGGAGAGAGATTAAGAGGGGGAAAACTAAGGATATAAGTACGAGTAGAACTGATTGAAAACCAAATTGTAAGATTCCAATGACCAATTATCGTCTCGATATTTATATATAATCTAGGTCTATGTGATAAAAACCGTTTAAAAATGACCGTAAAAATGAACACGTGCAATTTGTACAGATACTAGAGAGAAAAAAAAACATAATAAGTAAGAAAGGAAGAATGATGATAAGTGAGCAGTATGCATGTAAGTACATTAATGAGAATGAATGAGAAACATAAAAGTAAGTATAAGAGAAATAAAAAGAAAAAAGAAGGAATAAATAAGACCATCTCGTAGTTAAAATGTAAATATGCGTTAGTTTGTTTCGCGACGGGCAAACGAGTGTTGTAAAGTGTAGACAAATGTTCAGCTATTTTTGTAAGGCTCCGGGGAAAAGCAGCTTTGTCGTGGCGAAACACAGTTTTCAACCAAACATATCCTCTGTTGCGTTTTCTATTTGTGACTACAGCATTTTGGCGTTCCTTGTTTAAGCCAGAAAAGGACGGGTTCTAAAGAAAGGCAGACGAATTAAGAATTGGAGATGATGGGATTTTAAGTGGTGCTACGGTGTAAATTGTATCACAATAGATTTTCTTTTTATTCAGAAATTGAAAAAGCGCACGCTGTATTTTTCTCGCAAGTACATAACATATAAAATTGAAAGACGAGGATGAGGAAAAAGGATAAACGATAGATTTAAAAATTTGCAGATAAATGCTTCGAAGGTGTAAGCAGAGCATGTGATTGTAATACAATTATATTTGTATATGATCTATGACTATTTATTGCAAGACGATTCTATTTATTTATATAAAAGGTTTTTGTAATGATGCTTTTTATTTCGTTCGATAGGTCGATCGATTGATCAATACGCGGAAAATCGAGTTCTCGGCAAATCGGAAATAAATCATTGATTTGTCGACAAGTCCACTAGATTAATCAATATATCTTTCGAGTTATCGACGGGTCGGTTGCATTATCAATTCGTCGAGTGTATTATAAATAAGTCGATCGACTAGTCGATAAATCGGATTGCGAGATACCACTGATTCATCGTAACAAATGGCTCAATTAATTATATTAAATTTTTACATTCTAGTTAGTTTCGATATTTTATAAGGCGTCGTGGTAACAGCAATTATATTTCACCGTTCCTATTTATTATTTTTTAACTTCTTTGCATTTACGAAGACGGCCGTAGTTTTATTATAGTCGGCCTAGTTTGATTTTGAAATTGTTTTTTTTTTTCTTTCTTTCTTTCTTATTTTGTAAGCTTAGTCCAACGGTTTTAGTGATAAATGCTGTGTGATTTAAGTGACACGATTCAGGGTATGGCGCTGCGAGGTAGTACTCGGTCGTTAATTTATTGTTTTTAAATTGTTGTATTTTTTAATTCGCCGTGTTTTCTAATTAAATTCTATAAAATGAATTTGGAGTTTAATTATATTACCTTTTTCATGACAATGGATTTATTATTTTAGGGTCATTAACTACACTCGAATCTGGATATAGTGAATATTCGATTAAAACATTTCTTCCTCTTCGCTTGTACTTTATCACAGCACTGTGTTAGAACTTGAATAATGCAGTTGCTGTCAACTTCACATTGTTAATCGCACGTTCGGTGAAGGTCGATGTTGTTGACGTTAAGTGTTTATCTTAGTTCTGAGCAGTGCACTGAGCAGTGCTCAAACTGTTCTCATTGGTTCATTCATTTGGTATTAACCAAAAATAAAATAAAGTAACCAATGAAAACAATTTGAGCACTGCTCAGAGCAGTGCACAGAAAGCTATGATAAGCACCCCTAATGTCAATGATGTAGATGAACAAAATTCTATAGCTAGAGTGTAGCTATATTCAGAGTCAAGTGTAATATTTTATGGTCAATACATATAATCGTAGAAAAATGATTATTTGAATTTTATATTAGATAATTTAATTTTGTTTCCAGTCATTGGAAAAACATGTCTTGAACAGTAGGCCAATAGACAATTTTGTTCAGGAATGCCATTAATAAAATGGAAGAAATTGTATATTCTGAAAAGATATATGAATGTAATATATATTATTGAATACATATACAGAACATTGAATACATACAATTAATGTAGATGTATAATGGTTTTTCTGCTTGTTATATATTTAAATTTTATTAATAAACAATTAAATGTTATTAATATAATAATTAAAACTTTATAAATTTTCTTTATAAATATATATGTAAATTTTAATTAATTACTTTACAATAATATTTTGTAAATAATATAATAACTATCATCTTTTACATATATATAGAAATCTTAAACTTTTTTAAAGTTTGCGCTGATAGAAAAATTACAACCATGTGCACACTTTAATTTCTGGTAGAGACAGTTGCCATATTTTTTAACCCACGAACAACTGGGGAATATATTACTAGACTTTTTTGAACGTTACACTGTCATGGCATAAGTCATGGCTAACTCTGATTGGTTCTTTAGTTGATAGCTTTGATGTAATTGGTTTGTCAATTATTTTCATATTTCAAAAACAAAGGAATGACGTTTTCGGTATTAAATCATTCACTAAGTTAACAAAGGACGCATTTATATGAATAGAATTATCCGCCCTTTACTAACTGAACGAGTGGTTTGATGTCGAAAACGCCAAAAGTGATGTTAACATCTGTTTTGGTTCCATGGGACTTATTCTCAAATCAGCATGATGGAATCACGTTAATTTTTAACGTATAATAAGGCTCCAGAAACTAGGAAGGTAAACTTCGGTATAATAACATTCAGGAACTGCAACAATAAAGGAATTGTAAGCTAAGTTAAATTTTTCTTAAATATGTATAAATATATAATATATTGATAATTATATAATATAAATCAATTAATGTATAATTAAACAAAAAACAAACAATTACTTGACCTACCTTTTTTTTTTAATAATTGTTGTTCAATAAAAATTAGGGTATTTGGAGGTATGGAATTTATTAAAATTTTTATCAACGTAATTTTCATGTTGATAAAATTAATATACTTGAAGTATATTTCATCACAAGCAGATATTTCATTAATCAATTAATAGTTAATTAATAAAACTAATTACTTGACAAGATTGTACGGAATATTATTATTTTCAGTAATAATAATAATAATAATAATAATAATAATAATAATTTACAGATGCACATCTTAATGTCAAATGAAATACATTTTAATACCATTTTAAATACACATCACATTACTACTCAATGAAATTTTAAAATAAATATATTGGTTATCATTTATTTATAAAATTATTATTTCCTTTTGTAGAGCTTGTTATCATTTAAATGAATATTATCATTGTATTAAATTTAATTTAAAGATTTAGTAAATAAAAATTTAATACTATACGTAATTTTCATTGAAAAAGTTGACTGATTGGGGCAAATAAATGCATTGCATTAAGTGTTCTCCGGTGCGGACGTTCGGCTCTCTTGAGTGGTAGATCACGTGACTGTTCTCCATGAAACATATACGCGAATCAATGCCGGATTTATTTGCATTTAGACCCTTCCCATTTAGATTTCTTGCTATTTTCATTTCTTTTTGATGACTAAAGAATGGTAAAGTTCTTTTTTCATTAGTGAGCTTAATTTGAGGTATCTCTAACCTTTGTATTATTAAGGCAATGGTTTTTATTACTTAAATTATATATTTTAAGAAAAAATATAAAAATCAAATCATTTTAAAAAGATTATAAAACGTTTATAAATGTGCAATTTACAAAATCTTATAAAAATGACTTTTAAAGTTTAATACTATTAATGGTAATATGTCGTTAATGATTGTATATGATTATTTTTTGTAACTGCAAACAATTATTTTTAATGAATAAAACAATCAAATGATATTGTTTATTTTGTGTATATATATAATTTAAATATTTGTATTATATTAGGAATTTATATTGTTACTATATATCACTTTAATTATTAATGTTTCTAAAATTAATTTTTAAAAATATTTATAACTAGGGGGATATGTGTGCATTTATAATATTCCTTATAATATGATATAACACAATTTTTGCAAATCATTTTTAAAAAATGTGTGAAAAAAATGTCGTTTTCAAGGAATGAACTCGTTATTTTATAGTTACAAGTCACGTGCTTTAGTGGCATTCTATGCCGCCGTTCAAAAAGTCATCGAACTTTGTCAAACTTTAATACCAATCCGAGAGGGGGTGTTGTGCTTAATTGTATTATCAAACAATTGTTGTTTACATTTTCAATTTGGGGGACGTGTTATTTATCGCTTTCATTATTAAAGGTGGATGCAAGATACTCAAAAGGTACAAAATAATAAAATAAAGCACATTCGTCTCATCAACGAATGTTGTCCTCTTGATCTGAAACAAAATATTTTCTTTTTCTCGAGTTACAAGAAAATCGGCTAAAATGGTAAAAATGTGGATGAAAAAGGAGACGCATTCGATGAGACACGTGTCAGCGACGTCCGTCCCTGGCGTAGCGCGCTCGCGACAGTTACCGAGGAGCTCTACGACGCCGTCGACACCCACTAGCGCGCGCCGTCGCACCGACATAGAATCTCTGGGCGCGCGCGGCCCGCACTCGACCGCGGCTCTCCCGTTCTCGCGCGCGACCACGTTCGCTCGCGCGTGTGCGTTCACGGCGCTGCGTGTGCGTGTGTGTCCGCGAGCGTCCGACGAGCGCGAACCCGCAGTCATCAGTACGCAAAACGTGGCCAAACGGGACACGCGAATAGTGCGCTCTGGTCCCGCAACGGGCGCGCCTCCGCGTCCACAAAAATTTTAACAGAAAGCGCCGAATCGCGAGCACAAATTCGCCGTAGTTACCGAGAGGAGAGGCTCCGAAAGATTCGGACGAAAAGTAATCGCGTGACCGACAGAGAGAAAGAAGGAGAAAGAAAAAGAGAGAAAGAGAGTGAGAGCGCGCGAGACGGTCAGTGTGAAAATTTCGGTCGCTAGTTTCGGAGGGTGCGCGCGCAGCCAGCTTGTGTGACGCTTCAAAAGTGTCGGAGGTGCGCGCGCATCGACGATTTTTTGCGAAAATCGGGTGCACCAAAAACCGCGGTCGCACGTCGAAGAACAGAGGGATATACCGGAGTGAAGGAGCGAGCAAGAGAGAGAGAGAGAGAGAGAGAGAGAGGGAGGGAGGTTGCGCGCGCGCGATCGGTATTATGTGGGACGCGACGGAGAAGGCTGGCGTGGCCGAGCACCCGCGAAATGGGGCCCGCTAAATGGGCCCGGCTTGAGCGCAGTCCGGGCGACCACGAGGAGGCATGGATGTCATCGGGGACGGGGACGAGCAAACCCTCCAGGCCATTCTTGGTGCGTACACCTGTATCGCATAGCACCACGCGTCCTCCAACAAGCTCATCTGTTTCTCGCGAGAGGAACGCACACGTTCGGAGAAATCCGCGAGAATTCGCGCGATAAGAGGGGCCAGGCCTCTTTCAGCTTACTTTTGCTTTAATGTCATCTTCGTTTTCTTGCTGCTACTTTTATTTTTTATTTCCTCAACACTTTGTTTTGATTTTCTGTTTTGTTTAGAGGCCTGGGCGGGTATGAGCAGTGTCATGTTTCAATTCCCCCCTCCCTTTATCTGTTGTCACTTTTCTTTTCGTATATCTCCACTTCTTCTATTTTATTCATTAATTTATTTATTTATTTACATATTTATTTATTTTTAAGGCAAAAAAGTGCTGTTAAGGTTATGTGATTTTTCTTATTTTCAATATCTTTCTTATATTTATGTGTTAGATACAAAAATTTGACTTGCTTGTTATGAGTGAAATTTAGTTCTTAGACTATTTATTATTGATGGGAAAAAATTATGGGATATTCTTTCATAGTATAAACATATGTATTATATATTTTTTTAGATAGATCAATGTAACTTTTGAGAAAGGAAATTTATATATGAATTATTATCGAGGAAAAATTATTCAAAATGTAAATGCCAGTTCCAGGATATTTTTTGCCGTGTCAAAAGTATTTTTCGAAGCAAAATTTTTCTTAACACATAGGTAATTTGTTTTAGAGAAAATGATGTTCTCGTTGCAATTACTTCCCAAGCGTGTTTTGTTATCCGAACTGTTTACTTGGAAGATTTAAAAATGGCGTCCAATAATTTTTTATAGTAGCGGTTGCAATAGATGCACAAAGATTTCCGACCAGTTAATAAACTAAGAACATAGTAAAGTCTGTAAACTCTGCACTATGAAAATTGATTCATTTACGTCAAGTAACGAAATTGTTTAACATTTAGTTATAATTCATATTCTTAGATTTGGTTCATTTATCTTAAATTTTTCGGTCATGTGTACACTACACTCAGAAAAAAAATACTTACTTTAAGAAAACTGTACAAAGAAAATTTTCCTATTAAAACTAATAGAAAATCAATTAAAAATAAGAATATTCAGTTAGTATACAATAAATTTAAGTTTTTATATTAAAAGGAAGTTAATTTTTTGATAAATCTTATATCAGATAATAATAACCAGATTTATATTTATTATAAGAATATGTCTAGTTGTAAATCTATACGCCTAGTTGAGCTGTCATCGTTGCAGTATTGTTTCGGCTTTTGTTCCATCCGTGTTACATTTTTTACGTTCGGTCAGTGTTGTTTAATTAATTATATTGTGTTTGCAAATTTCAAGGTAAATTTGTGCTTACAACAATTTAAATATACATGTTTTCATATGTAGTGTTGGTATGTACATATATATATATACGTATATTGCATACAATTGTTAGGTTAAATTTGTATCATCTGTTGAATATTCTTAAACTGAAACAATTTTAATTCTTTTCTTGAAAAAAATCCTTTTAAACAAAAATGGAATTATTCTTTAGGTAAATATATGCTTTTTAAGAATTATTTATTCTTATTATAAATAGAATTTCGTTTAGTCCATATAATGAATGGAAATCCTATTTAATATAAGAATATTCTATTACTCTTAAGGTGAAATGTCGCTCGTTGGCTAACTCAAAATGAGGATAACCTCAAAAATAACAAATATTTTTAAATATATTGTAAAATAAAAATTCGTTTAAGAAGAACATAACGTACGTTCACAGTTAAACAAGTTTAGAATGTTTTAAATTAGTTTTTATGTATTGCAAATTTTTTCCGAGAGCTAACTTTTGGAAATGGTTTCATCAACTGTTTAGATGTTTGTTTCAAATCTATTTCCAAAAGATAGCATTCTGAGAATTGTCGCAATACGTAAAAAGTAATTTAAAACATTCTAAACTCGTTTAACTGTGAACGTACGTTGCGTTTTTCTTAAATGAATTTTTATTTTACAATATATTTAAAGATATGTATTATTTTTGAGGTTTCCCCATTTTGAGTTGGCCAACGAGTGACATTTCACCTTAAATAGACAGTTTTGTGAGTGTATAATATTAAAAGTCAGTACAATTTACGGCACTCAGTAGACATGATTTTAACTATTGCTGTTAGTTGTCAACTGTTCGAAATGTAACATTATTTTGTCAATTTTACTAAAGAATGTTATCATCTCTACTAACTATAAAATAAGCTAACTCTATATCCACCAGTTAATCACCAGTTATGTGATTTACCACCAATCTGCGTCGTCGTTTGGAGAAATATAGGTCTTTGTCAAATTCCAATGTAAACGTGAAAGGGGCCTAAATTTTTTGAATCACGGATATTTGTCAAGTAAGACGTATATTTCTAAGCAATGGCATCAAGTAGTGGTAAAGGTCTCGACTGGTAATTGTGAGCTAACGTTGTTCTATTCCTTGATAAAATTTTTTTCTGATATATTTTTTTAACTTTCTAATGTCCTATTATAATGAATATTATAAATGTACATATATCCTAATGTTGTAGCAAAATGCAGTAGCAACTGCTAATAAATACACCAGATATTATTGTTAAAAGCACTGTTGAATTTACATACTTGCATACATGCATACATACATACATACATACATACATACATATATACATACATACATATATATTATCTCGTTTTTATTTATTGAATTATTAAAAGCTAAGGTTGCAGTTAATTTGATATACTGATGAACGTAATATGCGTAGATCATACTGAAAGTATCCGTCATTTATAAATGGCGGATTTTGTTTGAGAACCAATACTTCGAAGGAAAATATAAAATCCTTATAAAGCTTAAATTTTAAGTTTGAAGATGTTACGTTCTTTAGCATTTGTTTGACAGCCATCAATATTCAATTACTTAATACTCTCATTTGAAAAGCCATCATTTCAAAAAATATTAGGGCCGAAGAATATTCGGGTATTTAAAGAAATGAAAATCGTTAAAATTTCAAGTTTATAATATTGAATAATGTGTAACTATGTATCCTAACTTAATAAAGGCGCCACCTTTTGTCACACAGCGGTGACACTTGAGTATACTTTATAGTGCACGGGAAAAAATAATTTAATAGAGTTAACATTGTTAGACTATGTTAAGCATTGCGTATTGATTGTACACGGGAAAAAAGGCATTTTATTAAGGTTTACGGCAAAATGGCATTGATTCAACGTAGAATAAATACAATAAAATGTTGAGTCTATTCCGTTATTTTTTCCCGAATACATGGTGAATAAAAAGTAAATCTTACATCTGTCGGTAAAGACGTAAAAGCATATCTTTAAATGTGTTATAAACTAAAAATTATTTTAAGGTGAAATGTCAGTGCTATATTCACGGAGTCAGTGTCTTTTTATTTATAATTGTTTAAACGACAAAAATTAAAAATCGGCCAAAATACGTTAATTCTATGGCATTGGGAGAATATTATTCGGTATATAAAATCATTTATGGTTTTCAAGTACG
>JABFPN010001701.1:0-26985 GCA_022817305.1 Leptoteleia sp. ZL-2020 | reverse complement strand
AATTTTTTATTATTAATTACCAAGATCTTGGTAATTCGTAATATATGAATTCGTAATATATGAAATAATATTAGTATTTATTTAAAAGAAAGATAATATATCACAACTTTACGAAAACACTTAGTAAAATATACTCATATATTTCTCTCAGTGTATTGCGTTGGCCTAACAGCGCGCCTTCTTTTGTTTTACCGAAATTATATGACTGTTTTACCGACAGAGCACGGTTCACTCTATTCACAGCATAATTGTTACTAGTTCACCATGTAGGATCAACAGCGTATGGCCAACATTGTCTAGCAATGTTATTCCTATGCCGTTATTTTTTCCCGTGTGGGAGTTGCATTTCGGCATGTTATTTGCAAATACGTTATTTATATTCGGGTTAGAATAAAAGAGATAAATTTTTTTTCAAGGTAATGCATCTTTTACATGGTTGCAATCAATGCAGAACACTTGTAAAAATGGGGCGGAACAAAAAGCTTCCGTTGGAAAATGTGTGGCAAATAAATTTTTCATTAATCCTCTTTCTGAAGGTTACACCATTGTACAAAGCAACCGGGTTTTTTATATGTAAAAGTTAGGTTTAGAGCTCTTTATGAAGTTAAAAACGAAGCTTTTAATGAAGACGTTAGTATTAGCTTAAAATTTAATTTCATTTGACTTGCGATAACGAAACGAACCTTTTTCTTAATTATATGAGATTATTAAGCCAGAAGACGTTTTTTGAATACAAAATACGAGTAAACTAGTTCCTTTTTTTTCTTTACATGCTATTCTAAACATTTGCAATTCAAATTTAGCTCAAACTGCAATTACAATTTTACTCTTCAGATATAACTATGATAATTATTATAGTCATATTATTACTTATAATTATAAATAAAGTATAGTAAATATAATAATATAAATAATAATTTGTAGTTACTTATATAATAGTTAATATGAAACAATGTTGCAAGTTTTATGTTCATTATGCAAATCTCAGTGTAGTCTTATCAGCAATATTTACAAACAAAGCATTATACAGTATTACATATATAATCCGCAGATTAGAAATACTGTTGATTCTAATGTAAACACCGATTTTCTCAGTAACAAACACGCACAAAAACAAATTAATGCGCTATTCAACATCATTAACGCTTCACAGAGAAAATTTCAAATAAGAGAAAATAATAATGACACTGAGAAAAGTTTCTATGAAAAAATTAGTATAGTTTACAGTACATGATCTTTATCCAACTGCACTGAGAAAAACATTATTTAGTTAATTGTTGTGATAACTAAAATCTTCTAATTTTTCAGTTTTTGCAAGTATTAGACCAGTTTACTAACAATATCAGTAATTTTTATTAACCTTTTCTCTCTTGCATCTTGCTATACAAATTGCTCTCAACAGTTATAAGAAAATAAATATAAATCAGCTTAATAAACTTCATTTTCTTTAAACTATGGTAATTTTTCATAAACAATTTTCTTAGTCTATTTGAGTAATATTTCTCGTATTTAACGGGTTACAAAAAATGAACCTATTAATAAACAAGTACCCTTTTTAATTACGTCTCTTATTTTCTTATTTCGCAAAGTTAAACGTTTTCACAAGAAAGTAATTTTTCTTAAACAAATTGTATTAAAAAGTTGGTGCCGGATAAATGTACTTTAAGCCGAATCTTGTTATATTTGCTAGCTAATAATAAATTAAAGTTTGTTCTCCTTTAAATCCAGATGTGATTTTAAATAAGAACGCAATTGCAAAAATATTTGAACGCTACAAACAATTTTACGATTCTTGCGCTCGTAATGTTAGAGAAATGTTGGATAAGATTATTAAGTGACAGTTATATTCGCGGTGCAATAGGTATACAATTCTATTATCTTAATACAATTAAATAATAATTTTAAGCACATTTAATTATGATGCAAATGATGCTAATGTTTTTATTCGAAGTAATGATTCCATTATCGACTTTGTTAATCCTTCTCTGACTCATACCCTATGCTACATCAATTTTTCTGTTGGTTAATACTTCTTTGCAAAAAGCAGCTTATTCCTATTATGTGAAAGCAGATTAATCTGACGCCAGTAAACTTTTAATTTTTTACGAGTACGGTAAAGAAGTAACGGTCACTGTCATCGTAGTTTTATATTAATATTTAATAGTAAATTTTTACCTAAATTGACCTAAGGTGAAGCATTCAATTAATATATAAATAGGCAAATTTATTTTAAACACAATTTTCCGCGAAAACTTGATTAAAGGCATGATATATTAATTTGATTTTGGAAAAATTAAATCTAACATTTCAGCCAATTAGTTTTATAATCCAGATAGAAATCAAATATTGAAATATGTATTTAAAATAGGCAAATTTCCGTCAAATTTAGTGACACGAAATTTGTCGATTCAATTTAATTTAACGGAATTAAACGCGCAATTGTGTTTATAATATCCGGTGTTTTATAAATAAATGTCGTAATCAGTAAATATAATTCCACGGATACGGTTATTTAAAATAACAAGAACAATACAGAATTCGTCTGACAAAGATATAATTTATAAGCCATATCCTGTCCAGGTATATAAATGACTTTTCTATTCGATCGCGCATTTTACAGAGAAAACTGCAATAACATAAATAAAGGGGTGAAATTCAGGTCCAGAATCGATTCCGTGTCAGGCCCCTTTTGTTTTTTTTTCAAAGTATTCAACGGGCAGACAGATGAGCGTTAAAAAATAGTAAGGAAAATTTTCGAAAGCTTTTTAACAGTTTGACGACGACGTGCATTGAGGATTTTTGTTAACAGGTGGCTTTGGAGAAGTTACAGACGTAGAAAGCTAGCGACGAAGTGTAAGTGGGCTAGTGGACAAATGGACATGTAGGTAGGCAGCGCATAAACAGACAAACTAGTTGTCAGATAAAAAGATATTGCGGACAAAAGATGAATGTTATATGGCGAGCGTGACGATTCTTGCGTGAATTCTTTACGAATGTGAAAAACGACTACAACAATTAGATTTTGTTTAAACTTTTACATATACAAATTCGGATATTAAGTGTTATTATTCTAAAATTTTCAATGTTCTAATTCATAGCTGCTTTGTTAAGTGTCATAAGCAATAAATACCTAAGAATATTTCAAAGTTCGTATTTAAAGTTTATATTTACTCAAAGTTTTCTATGAAATTTTGAGTTTTGATTTACACAAAGTTTTCTATAAAACCATGGATCAAATCTTTTTCCATATTATATAAGGTTTAATTTAATTGTATAAAATTAGATATGACTTATTCTTGTCTCTTTCTCACATAAATAAAAAAATAACTGTTTAGAGGTTTAATATTTCTGGGAAGAATAATGATTCTGCGTAATCTTGTCGTAACCCTTACAATGAAATTGTTTTTTGGGTAGATAGCTAATTACTTAGCTCCTCCTTCATTTGGTTGCTATGGTAAGAGCAAAGCAATGTCTTCATTGATAAGAAGACAATTAAGTGTTTTGTTTTGGTTTTTTAAGTCACGGGAATAAATTTATGCTTTTATATTTTGAATTTAATATACAACAATGTATCATAATTTGTCATCTTTTTCAAAATAAAATGTTCTTAAATTGTTTTTACTTGATTTAAATTTTATTTCATTAAATAAATAACACGCTAAGTTTTTTGCCAGTCGATTTTAGAACACACTCATTATTGAAATGAATTTGCTTTTCCCAATAACAACTGCAACTTAACGTTGACTTTTGCTTTTTAAGAATGGAAAGAAATTATTTCTATTGGTGTGATCATTTTAATCACTTCTCAATTACCGACCGTATATTTCAGTAATAAAAGTTCAAAACTGGAAATTTTTAATTGAAAATTTATTAATTTCAATAATAATTAAAATAATAAATTTATAATTCATGTTTTATGCTTTCTAATAAGCATATGAGGAAGAGGCAACGCACCCGGAGGACGCACTACACTCATCTAGTAAATATTAAATTTTTCACATTCTTCCAATTCAACTTGTCGGATAAGTCTGGTGATCTTCATTAGCTTTTTAAAAATGTTGAAAAACATTCGTACTCCGCTCGAGTATTTTCGATGTTTGTATTCAAGACGCGTATAATCGAGAATATTTATATTCTTTTGGAATATGTTCAGCTACGTTCGAAACAACTTCAGATTTCTTCGATAATTTTCGTACCTACCCTGAATACTTTTCGTAATGTTTATCAATATTTAGAATATGAACAAACACGTACTTTGAATATTATTCGGACATTTTCGTAATTCATTCGGGTATACTTGACGTTTTGTGTCTGCTATATATTTAAGTTAGTTTAAATGCGTTGACAAAAGAGTATACCATATATATTTTTTAATACAGAAAAGAACATTTTCATATTCATGCTTTAAAAAATGTTCGATTTGAATTAAACAAAAATTCTAACGCAATTAGATATTTTTAAATTTCAACTATTTATGATTTATTGGAGATGTTCCTTCCATTGTTACTGTTTATTCCATCTAATTCTGTTCCTTGAAATTGACTTGTAGTGGCTTAAGCTTGTGCCATCAAAAATTCTTTAGATGTTGAGATTTTTGTGACAAAAGAACGCAGACTCTTGCGTAGATAATAAAGCTTTTAAAGGAGGAAAAATAATGCTAGTTTCATTACAAGTCTTGTAGAAGTTCAAGTTAGATTTACCGCTCGCACAGTAGAATTTCCAACCGACAGAATTTCGACGCCAAAACAGTGCCAGCTGTCCGTCCATCAGCGTGAACTCACATACACTCGCGAACTGGAGAGCAAGCGGTGTTTTGTTTTGACTCTTGAATGATTCATAATTAAGTGCAGCAGTTAATTCAAATTAAGAGCCATTTAATTTGTAAACGATTTGATATCCATCTCTCGCAATTAAATTATTGCAGTCGAAAACAAAAATCTTATTTGTTTAATTTTTAATTTCCACGCTCGTCTCATTTACTCTTCGCAGATCGTTGCTTTTATACTTTATTTATTAGATTACGAGCATTTATTTATCCTGCTTTTTATGTTTGCCATTTTTGCTCACCTGTACAAAGTAATTTTTATTTCTTGTTGAAATTTATTCGTTCTGACAGTCCGCAAAAAAAAAAAAACAAAACATTATAACATTTTTACCGCATTACCCGCTATTTTCACGCTCTTTAGAATATTAAATTACACATATTTTTCCATTAATTTTAAATGTGCACACTTTGTTTGTGTAATTTTTCGTGCGACTAATATTTTACTGAATTTCAATTCGTTATTATATTGGTTAATTGAAATTCATTATTTAGTATACATGTACATATTCCCTGTAGATTAAAGCAGTCGATGCGACGTCCGCCTGACGTTAACAGAATCGTAGCAATGTTATTCGCAAATTCTGGGTAAACAACAATTATAAAACTTATTCCTTCACTTTTATTATTACTATTAGATAAATTTCTAATATAATATTTCTCTTTATGTTAATTTATCCCTAGTAAAAATCAAACATATATGGTCACATATGGATTAAGAAAAAACATATACGGTCATATATGGATTAAGAAAAACATATATGTTCATATATGGATTACGAAAAAAACATATATGTTCATATATGGGTTACGAAAAAACATATATGTTCATATATGGATTACGAAAAATTTTTTTTTTATCCTATATGATCCATATATGAACATATGTTTTTTCTTAATCCATATATGACCATATATGTTTTTTCTTAATCCATATATGACCATATATGTTTTTGTCGTAATCCATATATAAACATATATGTTTTTCTTAATCCATATATGACCATACATGTTTTTTCTTAATCCATATATGACCATATATGTTTGATTTTTACTAGGGATGTGATAGACAATTTTATTTATACCCTAGTAAAAATGAAACATATATGATCCACATATGTTGTAACAATTTCATATAAGAAAATAAAAAAAATTATATATGGGTATATGTTTTGCCTTAATTCATAAATAGCAATGTATGGTTGATATATGATGATTGCAAGATTAGCTATACATGACCATGAATTAAGGAAAAACATATATGCCCATATATATTTTATTTTTATTAGTAAAAAAAAATTTTTTTAATTTCATTTTTCATTTTTATTATATTATATTATATTATAAATTATAACATTTTATTTGTTTATAGTAAAATGTGGAATTTTTAAAGTATAACTTGTGACGTAAAAATTATTCGAATATTTTTCTTCCTAATGTAATAGAATATATTCGAATCTACTATTACGTCATATTATGGATAAAAGTAATGACTCTTTGTTAACTCAAAACATTTTTAGGTAAATAGAGAAAACATTGCGAAGGATAACTGAATGTAAACAATGAAAATAAAGGAACCGAAAATAATTATGTTTTGTTTTTATTCAATCCGAATATTTACATTCAATTGTCTTTCTCATTGCAATGTCAACATCTTGCAACACTGTTTACAAGCTTTTAATTAATAAGGAATATTTTTATTTCTGTGTTCAGTTCGACCTGCGCGACAGGTAAAGTAAGTGCTATTGGTATTGTTAGTGAGTTTGGTTTCATTGGTGTGAACACTACATCGTAAAAAATACGAAGTGGAATCAAGTAATATCGAATCAGCTAGTTTTTTCAGTCAAGTACGTCCAACCTTTATTATAATTCCACATAGCCCAATACTAGAAAAAATTATATAATAGATTTATCAATAGATATAGTTAAAATTATCATATATATATTATTTGATTGTATCCGTAATATAATTTATTATAATATTTGATAAATTCTATCATACGTGCACACCCGTCCGCAGGTTACAATATAATTTTTCAGTGTATTTATTAAAAACTATCATTGTTTTATCTTTAATTTTAAATTCATTTTGTATCTATTACTAAATTTTCATATGAATTTTTTCTTATTTTATTTTATATGGTATATTTATATACCATAGTGTATACCAAATAGATTGCAACCTTTTGTAAATAACTGAATTTCATATTATTTCTGGGGTGCAAAGACAAAAAAATTCATGTATATAAAATCGATTTCATTAGTCCCGGTTATTTATCTCGTGATATTAATTTCTTTTTTTTTTGCATAAGTAAAACAATAATACCGTTCTTCGTTTCAAGCTCAATTTTCAAAGACTAAAATTTTTAAAGAAGAAAATATTAGTTTTATAGAAATTACAAATTAACGCAAGTGTAGGTTTTCAACTTGTTCTAAAATATACGTTCAGTATAACTTAATATAATAAGTTATAAGTTAACATATATTTTCCATAAATAAAATTATTTATTACTTTGTATAAACAAAAATTGAAATTCAAATTTTCATGCTACGAAATTGCATTTGGATTCATTTTTTTTCTCAATCTTTTGTCATATTGAGATAAATATCTCTTCATCCAATAACATTCGGTCCAGTTTTATTTGTTGCCTATATTAGTATAAGGGAAAGAAATCTAGACTATATTCAAAACTATCCAAAGGGAACTTTTCTGGCATTGAGCCCGACTAAATTGGAAGATAAGGTGGAGCATGAACTAAGAGAACAGAAACAATTAGTTCAGATATTATTCAATTTTCAATCGCTACCCACTTTAACCATTTTAACAACGCGTTTGCCAAAAGTCCCCTTCGAATTTTTATCGTTGAAATCAGTTCCACTGAGAACTGAGATCATATCAAATGAGTCAACAATGCCAACTTTCGGAAGACACAATGCTATTGATCGAGGGGAACCGAGTTAAATGGGACTAGAATATTGGCAGTTTGGGGGCTGTTTCCTTGTTTTTCCTGGTTGTTGCTTGCTTGTAGCAAGTTCGTATGCCATTTACCATTTTCAAGTTCAAAAACAACTCTGCGAATAACCGCTTGGAATAACCGAGTATTTAATTAAACGTGAAATGCTTTACTTGTTAAAGGACGGTTGTACGGTTCTAGCTAATTTAAGAAGTCAAGCCAAAAAATTCTGTACTCTTAAAATGATTTATTTCAGTGAGATTATTCAAATTCTCATCTTTCGTATAAGTTATTCCGGATGTTCTCTTGGAAAATGCTAAATACGTATAAAATTTAAATTGAATATTAATCATAATAAATGAATAAAATTTCATTCATTCATTATTATTATTTAATTTAACTTATTATTATTATAAATTGGGCAAAATAATAATGTTCAAATTAAAAAGTAGAAAGTTACTTTAAATGTTCATAAAAATTCCTCGAACAGAGTGATCTTTTCCGGATGTAAGCATCAGTGCAAAAACACAAGTGGATATTAAACAAATCATCAAGTTTAATTTCAATACACTTCTTTTAGTTGATCTGAAAATCAAATATTAATAAGTTTCAACATTTAATGATTTAAGGGGAATTATCTTTGCTGATATCAACTAATATCAACAATCTCATCAAAAATTGCTTCAGACCCAAGGTAAAATTAAAATTGTTGAAAATGTAATATCCTTCTGTCGGGTGTATTATTTTTAAAATTTCTACTCCGGCTTGTTCAATTTTATTCCGTTATAGCTTCTTTGCTTGTCTTCGCTTCGTATCTCCCTTTCCAGTTTTGTATTATTTGTGCTTGTCACCTGTTTTCGATTTTACACCGGTCGCCATTGGATAACAAATACCTTTTGTAATAAATTTTGGAAATAAATGTACAATCTTGAAGCAAAGCCGCGGATAACATTGAAATAACAAATATTCCAATCAGCGCGCCACTTAATACAATATTGATATAAAAGAAACTTAATTATTTCTTACTTCTTTTCTATTTTAATTTCATACTAAAATAAAATCGGCAAATTTTCATATTTCAATGCATATTGAATGGAAAACACGATACGAACGTATTTCTATATTTTTTCTCTTTCAACGGACTTATAAGTTTTGGAAATATCGGTGCACCGGTTATACAACGCAAAATTTAGCGCGAGATTCGAAAAGTTATGTGAAACGAAATCTGTTTTCTACTACATTTTTCCAGCCGAATTTAAGTTAACCGATTTCATATAAATGAATATCACTGAATCAAAATGATATAGTTGTATTGAATTAAAAGGAATATTTCGTTTGGCAATTTTGACCCATTTGTAAAGTAAAGAACGTTGTTTTAAAACCGTATTTCGGCTTAAATGAATATCGCGTAAATTCAAGTAAATCACAAATATAATATCAATGAATAATCATAAGCGACATTTTAATATAGAATATAATTTCAAGTGGATATTCAAAATATAAATCAAATATGACATTAGCAGAACGGCACGAAAACACAAACGTTCTATTCGTGCGCGGTACGTTGAAGTGAGATTGCAAATCATGTGTGTTATTTCTGCTACATTTCCCCAGTTGTGAGAATCGGAAAATGATTATGTACATCGAATTACATTTCCCCTTTAGTGAAAAACATGCACACAAAAAACATAACTTTTACAACAGACGTAAATTGTTTATGCGAGGCTCAATTGCACGCAAAATTTCGACGTTACGAACTAACTACGAGCGCTGAGTTGCAGTGCGTTTGCATTTATGAGTAAAAATATACACGGTAATAAAGTAATAGCCGTTGGTAGGAAACAAAAAGTGGCCGCGCGGAGAAAACTGTGCCGTTGGAGTAATTGCAATTGGTGCTGATTTAATAGTATTGTAATGTAAATATTGTCCCACTATTATACCGAGAGAAATTTATTAGTTGTTGCTACTATAAACTGAGAAAGAAGTTGGGATAAAAATGATTATACTGTATCTTATAATGGGGACTAATGAATTTTTTTGTCATATTTAAAATACAGTTTAAAAGAGGTTATAAGAATTGTACAAGTTATAATTCAGTATAATAAAAACGATAGTTTATCTTAGAACCTCTTTTAAACTGTACGCTAATTATGATAAAGGTACGCCATTTGTTCCCATTTTTAGATACAGTTTCTTTTAGATACATTTAGATACTTTTCTCTCAGTGCATATTTTATAATAACTCAGGGATATATGTGTACATTTATAGTATTCCTTATAATATAATATAGTATTTCAAAATAATATTAGAAATAGGAAGAATTTAGGCCATGCCTTTCTTACATTCACACTAAAATTTGACAGAAACTATTCCTTGATAATGACGATTTTTTCTAATATCTTTTTAAAATGGATTTTATAAATGTTATTATGTCATATTATAAGGAATGTTATTATTATCCCCCGTTCTTATAAAATGTCGTTTATTAATATTTTTCACAATTAATAATAAATGTTTCACAATGTACGAAACAAATTATATTAAAATAATTATTGTTCATTAAATTTTACTGCTATTAATTTATTACAGCTATGCTTTTAACATTTAATATTGGAAGTTTTAACATATTTTCAAATATAAAAATAATACTAAGATATTTACATACTTATTTTGCCATAAATGAAAAATTGGTCTTCAAATTAAAGGTGTATATTATTTGACCGAGACGATTTTATTTGCATTTATCTTGAAATATTATACAATTAGTTGAATATAAAATTATAACTCTTATCTTGCCTTTTCGGAAGCCGCAATTAGGTTATGTAATCTTCATTTACTATACGTCAATACGTATTAATGAAATTGCTACTTAGTTAATTTTTCAGTTCTTTCATCTATCTTTGTATAATTTTTTTCTTTTTGTAACTCGAACATTGTATAGTTTGTGATTATGTTAATGCTGTTGATGCATCACATTATACAACTTTTACAAAAATTTAGTAACTCAAAGGGAAAATGCAAAATTCATTAACTGAAATGTCTCATATAATAGAAATCCTAATTATTTCAATAAGTTTTAATGCAGAATTAACATTAATTATTTTACACGTTGTTTAATACATTGGTAAAAGAGCCAGTTTCCTCCGTGCGCTTTTAAGATTAAAATGAATAGTCGGTAATCAATCATTGTGGTAACGTAACACATTTTCGCGCGAGATATTGCAATGCGCGCGTGAAAAAAAATGTTATAATAAAAAGTATAATAAATTCGGCTAATTTAAACGCGACGTCTCTAATGTAAAAAAATATTAATCATTTCAAGAAGCTTTGCTGTATAATTCTCAATATTGAAAACTCGCGGAAAAATGCTTGACATTTTAGAAATGAGTCCTGGTACAGCCAAATTACCAAAAGCTCTTATACTTTGTACAATAAACATTTTTTTGCGCGTACCGAATCACGCTTGTTCCGGTTTAAAGAGATAAACAGAATTTCGCTTGTGCAAATAGTAGTGGGAGGGGGGAACAAAAATTCTACGGACAAAAATGAAACAGCCGTAACGACGTCGCGTAGTGCAATTCTATCGGAAATTAAAAAACATTAAAAAGAGAGCTATTATTCAAAACACAATTCGAAATTGTCAGTGAATAACTGTTTTGGGGAATATATGCTATTAAATGCGGAGAATTGCATACATTTGCATACATCTCAGGTACTATTATCCGTTGCGCGTTACCTCCAGATTTAAGCTCAGCAGGTAAAAACTTATTAAGCATTTGATTAAAGTTAAAAAAATTGTCGTCGTTCAAACGAATTTTTCATGGAAAAAAAGGAAAAGGAAAAAAAAACGTCATAAATATATATTTATCTCAAGAACGCTTGGAGGATTTTTTGTAGTCATCGATTCGGACAATAAAAAACCTTTTATGAGGTACAATTTATAGATTAAAAATATTTTAAGTCGGAAGTATATGGTATAATGAAAAATTTTCAATAATAGTTCAAAAAATTGTATTATTTATATAATTTTGTATTTTATATGTATTAATATGTTTTTTGTTATTGGATAATTATTTAATACATATTAATATACATAATGCGGAAAATATATGTTTGTAGATTTAGAGTATATGAATTATATTATTTTAAAATTAAAGAACGTTTCGTTGCGTATATAACTTTTAACGGCCATTGTTTCTGTTAGTAATGATTATGGGTACATCTTTAAACAAATTACGGTGTTTCGTGATAAATTATGGTCCGTTACATAATTTTAGTGTTTATGTTTGGAAAATAAGCATAAACAGGGCAAATCATAAAATTATAACGATCGATAAAACGTCGGAAATAAAAAGTGGACAGTTTATTGACATATTGTCATTTATAGACTATTGACGTTAAGATAATTAAGAACCACATGAAAGTTATGAAATGAGAAGTTAATAAAATCAGATATATGAAATCAATAATTCATAAAGCGATATAGTAATGAATCAAATATGCGAATACAGATGCTACATTCAGTATATGCTATTAAAGACAATAACTATCAAGCGTGAAAGATAATTTAAACTGATCTTGTGAATGCTCTGAAATTAAAGTATTCGATAATTATTATGAATTCAAATTAATATAATTCTTTTGTAGTTGAACAATTAGAATGATAATAAAACTAAGTTTACATTTAATAAAATTATTTTCGCAATTAGAAATTTAAAGCTTGGCTTTAGAAGATTAACAGTTTTTATCATTACTTTTTGTTTAAGATGGAAGTTTATTCTTATATGGAATAAAATTCAATTGTTTGCTAATAAATCTAATCCTTCTTGAAAAAGTCTTTCAAAGACTTGTTAGACTAATAAATCTGCACGTTTTTTATATAAATATGTAAATATTATATGTTGATAAATAAAAAGATATATTTCAATTTAGATTATAAACTGAAACATTTATTATTACATACATATGCATAATTAAAATTTAAATTAAAAACATTTTACATTAAAAGAAAGACAATTTATTTATTTTGATTGTTTGCTTGCTACCATAAATTGCAGACATAAATTACAAAGGATATAACATTTAAACAATTAATGAAATGATACTAATTATAAACTTCTATAAATATAAAACTATGAGATATTTGTGAACTTTTTTTCCACAATACGATATGTTTCAATTAAAAAAATTTAACGGGTTTGATAAATACACGTAACCGTATAAAACGTGTAAATATAAAAAAAAAAAATAATAAAACATGAAATCTCTGTTACCGCTATTGTAGCACTTCGCTTACAAACATTTCACAACAAACGTTTTAATCCCCATCATCAATAACCTCCTCTGTTATAGAACAATAGACATCAAACTCGAACTTAATTAACTTTGTTTCGACGATTTTTCCCAACGGGTAAAATATTAAACTAATTATTGGTGTCTTAAGGCGGTTTTACGATGTAACGGTAACATTGCAAAGTTGGCTGCGAACTCCTTATGCCCCCTACATTTCATTTCCACAAGCCGCAGCAAGTTGTGTCACTCACTATATAAGGAACTTTGGTTCGCAGCTTCCTCTGACGTCGGCGCTATGCGTGATACTGCTTAATAAGCTTATGAATGTGCTACAATGGTACTATTGCATAAAGTACTTCCTAATTATAGTAGTACTACTAAATGTAATCTGTAGTATGGTAGCACAAAGGGTAACGTTATCGAGCTAACCGAATGCCGGGGTATTACGGAACATAAAACGTAAAACGTAGTGTTACAAAGTGTCGTTAATAGTACGACGTGTGTTCACGTGTGAATGGCTCTGTTTAAGCATTAATACTTGCAAAAACTGAATCGCAGAATCGACAGATATGCAACTGTTTAATGAACTTTGAAACGCGAATGATAATTATACGCTAATTTAAGATAAGGTGTACACCGAGAAAAATAAATAGCATATATAGCAATAAATTCTGGAATGCTGAACCTATACGTTCCTTGTATGTGTATCACTTATAATTTTTGGGAACTTTTTCTATACACATTTTATAGTATTCTATGTTTATAGAACTGTATGCATTACATATACTTAGTTTTTCCATAAATTATTATAGTTACACCTACAGAGTACATATAGGTTCAATACCCCAGAATTTATTGATAAATATACTATTTCATTTTTCTTAGTGTAAATACACTTTTTTTTTGCCCAATTAAAACTTACGTTTAAATCCTCTCATACAATGTATTTATTAATTACATTAGGATGTAATAAATTATATAGCATGTTTTGTAAACTTTAATAGATAATTTGATGCCTGAAAGAATAGTAAAGTTTTTATTAAAAAAATGTAACGAAGCCTTGGTAAAAACGAAACGTATATGGACATATGTTTGTATTAATTAATATATGGCTATATATGATTGATATATAGTAAGGAATTTAAACAAACTTTATAATTATTGAATGAGTAAGATAAATGGCACTGATAAGTTGCAAATACGTCCATTATTTGTAATGATAAAATAAGTGGATGTGCATTTATTATCATGTCATAGGACAAATGATAACATTTAAACGTAATATCAAGGCAATTAAAATTTTGTCTATTCCCGAAATATCATAATTCAGAACGTACTTACACGGCACAAAACCAACTTTCCATTCCCGTTTCAATAAAGTTCATAACAAAACAGCGAGACGTAGATTGATACACTGGAGATTCGCCGCGTGAACATGTGAATTGTATGGTTCGGTTCTATCGGGATTTCATATGAAAACAAGATTTCTAGAATAAAGGCAATCTTTAGTATTTGTAATCGTGAAACATCATGAAATGAGAATTAATTTATTTATCGGAAACATCAAATTAAAGTTGATTTTTATGAATGAGTGCATATTAAAATGTCAAGTAAATATCTTATTGATAAACTTTATAGTTTAATACAGATACGTAAAATTTTAATCTGGGTTATATCTGGATGAAGTCTGAATGTCAGTCTGGATAGAAATGGGTACTCTATGAATACAGTATGGCAATAGTATGGATTGATTTAAAGTTTAATTATGTAGAATTTTTACATTTTCTGCAATTATAGCTCTCCGTAGCAAGTGGTTAAAGTATAATACATTATTATAAACTTTATTTATTTAACAGTAAAAAAATTGTAGAATAATATTATCATAAATTAGTTTATTGTTAAATTCATATATTTAAGCGCATTAAAAGATGATTTTCAAATGATATGGACGTGGAATATTTAAATTGTATTATTATTTATAATAGATAGAAAATATTGCCGCATATCTATGATATATTTTTCCTTTTACGCAGTTATATTACAAATCCAACATTTTGTAGGAATGACATCATAACTCGATTTTCAATCTTTTGAAATATGGATGATTGAAAATGTGACATATTTAAGCAAAAATCTTATTCAAACTGTAGTTTATTTATTGATATAGAGTATGACTATGTGGAAATATAAATTTATACTATTTCGCAAATAGAGCAGTTGCTTATATGGAAATAATCGTTTTATTACATCAAAACATATTTCACACGTAATGTAATATCATGGTGGAAATTCAAATACTTTATGATTAATTTTTCATGCATTTTCAATTTTGTTATCTGCATATATTATAACCATATGAAACATCGGAATTTTAAAATTGATTTTATAAAATGTCATTGCGCGCTTTAAAATCAATTAAATCTTGATTATGATTTAACTTTATTCAATGCAATAGGATGAAATGACCACGAATAAAATACAATTAAGACTTAATTTTTACAAATGAATAAAATGTTAACTTTCATAGATACATTTTACGATGGTACATATCATTAAAGTTGTTATTATTTTACGAGTTTCGTCATTATTCTTTTAGATGGCGAGTTAATTGAAACTTCAACTTTTTATGAAGTTTATAATTCTATTAACAGAATTAAAAAATCTATAAATTTTTTTTGTATGCAATCATTTTAAAACTAAAACTCTTGGAAACAAATATTGATTTGTGTGCACAAGGAAAAGAATGCCACGGATACAATGTGATAATTCAGTTCCGCTGTACCCACCGGAATTGATGCTGACTTTATAAAGAAACTTTGTTAAATGACGCGAATCAACTGTTCCAGTAATACGAGTTACGGTGATGTAAAAAAGTTTTTTTTTACTGTACAGGAAGGAAGAATGTATTATTAACATTATTGTTTTTTAATGCGTTTGAACGATTGCTGTTAAATTTATCTGCGGTGAAATAAAATCGCAGGCATTTTATTTATACCAATTAGCTTTGACTGTAGAAAATAAACTTACAAGCATATTTAACGTTTTCAATACTCAGAGAGCGCTTTCGAAACAAAATGGAACAAAAACCTTTTTTGATACCGCCTGAAGGACCCATTAAAATCTAAAAGGCTTTATTCTTTCGTGTGAATCGAAAAGAATTGGCAATTTGCAAAGCGAATACTTCAACTCAATTCGGTAGGATCTACTTTCGATTCTTTTAAGCTCGTTTTCATCTGAATCAATGTGGATTCAAAGAAATAAATACGAAGTGTCCACTCCATTGACAAACTTTCGAAAAAAAGCTCCCATTTCTATTCCACGAGATTTTAATCATTTACACTTAACATTTGCGTATAAATTTTTTCATCGATTTCGTTTCGAAAAAGTTCTTGAGGTATAATTGGGCGAAATTTAGTAAGTTTCGATGGTAAATTATACAAAATTTTATTATGCAAAGGCTAGTTCGGCTTTGGAAATGATACTTGGAAATTATTTAAATTACCCATACGTTTTTCAAATAAATTAAACATAAAAATATTCGGTAATTATTGGATGGAACCGAACCTATACTAAAAATGGGTAAAAATGGCACACTGAGAGAAATTTACAAAGTTGTCAGGACCAAATTTGTAGAGTTGTGACATATTTAGTTGTAATGACTGTAAATATAGTTGTAACAAATGTAAACTGTAATAATCAGAACTATTTCCACCACAACTCTATTTTATAGTTGGTTTTGGCGTTAACTATAAAAATGCAATTGCGCTAAATGCAGCGACATATTTGATTTTTATGGTGCAGTCCTTAGGCTTGTCTTGATAAGCTCGTCTTTCTTATAACGTCAAAGTGTAACTATCTTTCAAATTTTATCGTACCTCAATTGTTGCCACACCAGACTGAGACCTTGCGAGCCTTATTCTACTGGGTAAATATAGAAATAAAGTTTCAACAACAATATTAACTAAGATAGGAAGATGTCATTTGTCCCCACTTTTACATACAGTATAATAATTTTTATCCTAACTTTTTTCTCAGTGTAATATACAGCTTTTCACACATTATTACCTATATTTCACGTAACTAACGAAATATACTAATTTAGCAACAATGATATAAAAAAAATAAGTCTCAACCGTTAAATGTATACACCCGAGTTGCTGTTAAAAACAGTAAAATTTTCGTATCAATGTCTCTCAGTGTACCGAACTCATTTCAACGCGATATTAAGGTATCTTTTTAATATAACTTTTTCCCCCAGTATCATTTCCCGACATCAAAGCTACGCGTATCGGTGTGATATATTAAATACATCACATCGCAAGCATAATTATCGGGCTAGCACAATTCACCGAAGAGACCGTTCTTCGAAAGCAAACGCGTAATCGGCAAAATGAATTTAATATATATTTAATTTCTTGCGTAATTAATGATTAAATCCAGTACACCTGGAAGGCGCGAAACTGGTCGAATAGGCGCGCGCTTTGCGCTGGCATCTGTTTAACAATTATGCGACACACGAGCCACGCGACGCGAATATTTTTAACGCGCGAATGTTTTAATAAAGCCTTCTAATAAAGATATATTGTGCGGCTATTAAATTTGATTACATCTTTATTACGCTTTATGAGCAGTTTAATACGTTTCATTTATTACTTTGTTAAGTATTTTGTTGAATACAAAAATATTTCAAGCGTGCAATTAGAATTGCCCTGGAAACAGTTTTACGGAGCGGAAAAAAAGGGGGAACACGCGGAACGAATTTCTGCCACTTAATCACAAAAAAGGAACAAGATCGCGAAATAATTTAGCATCGGAGAAAAAGTCCGCAAATTGATTGCAACGTTCCAATTAGCACAATCAACAAAAACTGCGCGCACATATTTGGACGGCCTCGCGCTTGTAAACTTGTTGCTCCAATATTGCAGTTATATTTGAAGAAAGTTTACACAAACCTTTATCCCAAAGAAAAACAGTTCAAATCGACCGCGATGTTACTGTAAATGTTATTCGCACTGACAATTGCAAACACCTCGTTACACTGTTTGAGCAGATTGTTTGGTATTAAATGATGCGGCTGGATATTTAACTCAGACGCAAGTTTAGATATTTGCCTGACAAAACAATATCATTTTTCAAGCGGCGGCTTTCGTTTGCACAACTAAGTTTGTAATTTTACGCTATTTATCACCGTAAATTTACACTTTAACCATACGTATCGTTGACACGTACAAGAGTGTAATTTATGATAATTATTATGCTGTAAAATACGATTTTCTCACAGTTTTCAGCTTTAATTGTTTTATAATTAACTTCCATTATTATTTGCGACAATGAACAACTGCAAACATTTTTTTTCGGGTTTTCTAAAACATAAAAATTTCGGTAATTGTAAATTACACCGAGAAAAAAGTGATTTCACAAATTACTACGTTTCATACCGATTTAAGGATACATTGGAAAAGTGAATATTTCTGCTACAAGTGATATAAAATATTTAAATTTCATTATTATTTTTTACTCGGTGTATATAAACTACCAAAAAAATACTATATGTAGATGGAAAGAAAGGATCGTAATTGATGATACATTTGAACAAAATTGTAGAATTAGTTCAGTTTGTCGACACAATTATTGTTTCAAAGCAAAAAATAGCTGTCAGCACGCTGATACTTTTCACTAACTTCAGAAAGTAATTTTATAATTTTTTCAAGTGTGTGAACACTTTAATAACACGTTAGTGATTTTTTATTAGAACATTTCCCTCCGCGTAAATCTGATTTCGACAGTAACATCTTCGCGCTTTCTTGTATTCGTTAACTAAGAATTATTCGGTAAAATATGCATTGAATAAATTAATTCACTAATATAAACGCAGCATATTCATAATAATCATAGTAGAAAGATTAATTTATTAATAATTTACTAATTTTAATATACTTTGCTCATCTCTAAAAACTAAATTATTCAGTAGCATTGCAACACTTTATTGTATTTTCATTAACTTGACTCAATATTAATGTATCATATTGTGGCGTCGTGCGGTTCCTTCATTATAAAAGCCAAATTTTATTTCATGAAAATGTTGGCACAAGTAATAAGTAAATATAAATGAAAAACCAACGAGAAACTATAATTAGTGTGAATTTATTTTCCAAGCGAGTCTTTATATTTGCGAAAATATTTTCTGAAAATAAAAACTCATTTTTATATCCAAAGCAGATTCTTTAGTGTGTTGAAACAAAGTTCAATGCTAAAAGTGCACTGTCATACTTTCATAATTAAAATGTAAATGTCATTGCGCTGTTATTTTAAAAGAAAAACATAAAAGATTTTGCACATAAAATGACTCTGCCGTTGCTACGTAAGGGCAGCGTTAAAACGTATTAAAACGTTGACAAAAAACAATTTACATTGCTTTCGACGGCAAGTAGCATTCGCAATAAACTAATCTGGTACGAAATTTGTCGCGAACGGCTTATCGGGTCCATTCCACCAGCCCCCGCGGGCCCGCGCAAATTATTCCGCACTTTCAACTCATCTGCCGCGATTAATCATCGTAATCCCGCGTAATTTGAATTATCCTTGTAATGCAGCTTACGACTCGGACCTTTTTTCAGTCCCCATAAAAATCCGACCGAGCGACTCAAACGCGCCAAATTAGCGTCGCGCATCTCACTCTTTTATCATCCGTAACTTCAACTGTCCCGGCCGTAATTGAGTTTATTAATAATAATAAAATAATATCGTAATTAAGTATCTGCCCGCGGAGAGCGAGTGTCTGGTTTATTTTCTTACAAGTCTTTGACAAATTGCCCCAGCGTTGCGCTTCCTTCTCCCTTTCTCGCTCTATCCACTTTGCTTTCTTCCCCCGTCGTCGTTCGCTTATTTTTCCCTTTCGAATTTACACAGAAAATTCCTTTTTATACTTCTCATTTTACGTTCTTTTAATAAAACCATCAATCACTTGAGATCCCGAAATGAAGGACTCCGCGATTCATTTGCAGATATGAAACTTTCTATAAAAATATTTGTGTACAAAGTGTAAGAGCAAAATATTCTTTCTAATTTAAACTTTTCAAACGGCGCGTCTTCGGGCTCTCGCCGAGTCTTTGGTTAGCGAGCATTCAAACGGACGCTTCATTTAGACATAATTAAGCGGAGCTTCCGATCTCAGGAGCGCGCATTAAACACGCTCCGTGTGTCACAGTATGTTGCATATCAATTGTGGTAAACGCAATTTTATCGCCGGCAAACAATGCAGGACATTATTCGCCGAATTATAATTCTCGTTTGACAGCAATTGTCGAATTGTGCGCGATGAAATGATTCCATTATTTTCTGTAAGGATGAAATTCGTTTCGGCGGAGTGACGAATCCCGTTTCCTCCAATTTTGCGGTCTTAATTAAACAATTTTTTACCGTTCGAATTCAACGAAGGGACGCGTTTGTCGTTTGAGCTTTATCTCGGTGAGTTGTTTGCGAGCAAAAAAAACGTAGACACATTGTAAATAAGCGCCGCAGTGCGCGCGAGTGTTGTAAATAAATAAATTAAGTTTGACGACAAGTTCGTGAACTGAGACAAATTTATTAGTAGCCGTGCTACTATATTTTATAACAACTCGGGGATTACACGTGGGCGTTTGTAACATTCATTATAATGTGATACAGTATTTTTAACGATATTAGAAAAAAAAATGTCGTTATCGGGATATCGCACTCTTTACCACAACTCCACTCTGTCGTTTAGGTGTATAAGTCGTAGTATGACTGAAAAAGTTAAAAAAAAATTTAGACCACGCCTCTCTAATATTTACACTGAAAAAGATATCCTAAAATAAGGCCTTTTAAAGTGGTGGTAAAGCGTGAGACCAGTGATTATGAGGCAACGAGTTCAGTTCCTAGACAACGGAATTTTTATCTAACTTTCTAAAAAGCATTTCACACATTTTACTATATCATATTTTAAGTAATACTATAAATGCACACACATCCCCGAGTTATTAGAAAATATAGTGGCAAATACTAATAAATTTCACTTAGCGTAGAGTGCTTTATTCAGTTCGCTTGACCATAGCGACGACTACAAAATTTAACGCCAAACTTAACAAATAAATGACCGGATTTGATCATAACTGTCGTAAAATGGTAAACTTTCGCATAAAAGGTTTGTAGGTTCGTTGTAAAACTCTTCAGAGTGTAACGTCACTCTCCAGTGAAAGTCTAATTTCCTTTTATCGTTAGATCTATCCTTATTGGACCTGGACAAATAAATTTGGATTTGAAAAACCATTGCTTTGGTGGATGAGCGTTCATTGAGTAGTTCTATTTCTCTCGTATGGTTCAGAGAGCGCACACATTTTTTTTCTCTCTTTCTTTTTTTTGTAATTACTTTACCACCATGACCACATTTATTATCCACGTACGTATTGAAAAGTCTCTAATTAAATATCTAATAAAACTTGCATTCAAGTAGAATAGCTTCTGTCGTTGTCGTCAGTTAGATTACAGTCCGATAGTTGCGATAAAGAGATAGTAAGAGATGTAAAAAACTTTGAAATCGATATTATATTTCATTCGCGGAACGCTTGTTGATGAAACGTTCGAAGAACTATGTAGAGATGCATTTTAAAAAAGCTTTATAGAAACTGTTCAAAAAGTTGAATGAAATATTTTTTAAGAGAATTTTACAAACGTCATCATATTGTTATATATGTACGAAATGAACGTTTCTTCGACTCGATAAAAATATTACGTGAAAAATTTTAAAGTTAATTTCAGCGTTCTACAAATGTTTCAGAAATAATGTCGACAACTTAAGTAGTTTAAATATCTTGAAGAAAATAATAAGAAAACGTTTTTACAACGTTTGATTCCAGTATGTGCTATAAATATTTTGTCGGTATCGATTTAAATTGAATATATAGCGAAAAACTTTTAATAAAACTTATAGGCGTTCGTCTAACATTTAAACTTTCCGAATTTGTTCACGCTATCTTTAGTTTTTGATGGTTCTTATTAAATTTGTTTCTATTTCTATTAAAATCATTTTTTTTTTTCGTTTATGTTCTAAAGAAGATCCTGCAGAAGTAACTAGAATCCGATTATTATAAGTTCTGAGCTCACTTAATTAAATCCACTTCTAAATGTAATAGTATATTACTAAAAGAGGATATAAATGGTTTTAAGTTTAACAATATTTACTTCTGAGTTGAGTATGATGTTTTATATATTGTAAGAACAAAATATGTTCACATTCCTTCGTACGAATAAATTTTCCATTTTATATTTTAATAATTATGAACAATTTTTCTATTTAATGTTACTCAAATGCTTATGAATTATATTGCTTAATTCAATTCCGGTGTTATCAGAACAAAATTATAAATTGAAAATCGATACTGTGATTTTCAGAACATAATTGTACTGTCAGGAGGAATTTTGAATATCAGTGCTTTCTATGAGCTTTGTCATAGAATTTATGTTTATTTCGTTTTACTGAATCAAGTTGGTTTCTAAGATAACAAATGTAGTGGGCATTTAAAAAAAAAGAACAAAAAGTAATAACCAATGAACTCACAGAAAATTATACAACTGAACAGCTAGGAAAACCAAAGAGACATTGCAATCACTGTATGAACAATTTCGAGTATTAAAAGTCACAATTCAAGAGATTTTACGCATGCGTTGCTCGGTTCAAAGATTTTTAAAAGCTGTTAAAAATGATCAAAGCTTTATAAACGGTAATGTATCTGACGATGACATAGAGCTTTTAATAGATCTAGAAACGAAACATCAAAGTGCTGAGTGAAGGTCAAAGAGAGAGCCATATGCTAAATATTAAGGTTACAGAAGTAAAAAATAAAACAAAATTTATTTGCTTCTACAATTCTCAAGGCGTTGTATTAAACAAAATTTTTGTTTGTTTAAAAACAGTTTGTCAACATTATTTGCGGATCTTTTTTATCTTATACTTGTATTTCCAGCAAAAAGAAGTGTTAATTTTTGTCTTTTAAACGAGTTAATTGCTGTAAAAAGTATTTTCATAAGTTACTCGTAACTGGACTTAATAAAAAATATCAGATTTCTCAAAAAAGAAACTACATTTTAATCTGACTTTTTTTCGGATCCAGATTGTATCTTCATTTTATTATGAGGATCATAATTTTTTAAACAAATTCTGCTAGGGAACATATATTATTTGCCGATGATATTATGTTGAGGCAGATTTAAAAAAAATTATTAAACAAGAAAAACATTTTAGTTGCCTTAAATATCGAATATTTCGGTGAATAATGTTGATGGAATTTGTAATTTATAAATATTGAAAAATATTAATCAATAAACTGTTAAAGAATCTTTTATCTGACTTTGAAATTGGTATTTCAGTACCGAAGTAATTTCGTAGTTATTTGTTGCCAAACAGTCAAAGTTTAGTGAACAATTAAAATTAGTTACAAATAACTAAAACTTAATAATTTAACAGCAAATGTTATCAATAGTTGACAAGAAGTTTATTTTAATATTTTATTTAAATTCTTTATATATAATTTGTTCACATAATTGATAGATAAAAAATAATGTCTTATTGTTCAAGTGGAAAGAAAATTGTATGATTAAAACTTTGTATAGGTACGACATAGGTAGATCAAGTTACAATAACATTTTTGTACGAACGATCTTAAATCCACGTAGAATCAATTATGTCTTTAGAGAAAGTTTTATCCTTTGTACGATATAGGATCTAACTCCTTTTATTTTAAATTAACTTGGATTTTACGTACAAAACGTGGATTATTAAACTTATTTTCACATAGATTTAATAGAATTTGCTTGTAAGTGTTGAAGAAAAGTGCACGCGAAGAGTTTCGCAATGTAGAATTTATTATTTAAAATAAACTGATTAACAAAATTCAAAAGTAAATTCATAAATTTCCTTTATAATTTATTTATTTATAAATATTCACTATTAGTTCAATATTTAATCATTTTGTCAAACATTTCATATCGTTTTTTTAATAATTAAAATTAATAACTTTTATTTACATGTAAAAAACAGTATAAATTTTTATGCATGTGAATCGTTATACCATATTTTTTTTCATAAAATATCCATATTATGAATAATTTACTCGAAAGATGAAGTTTTATAATAAAAAATTACTATACTTAATTATAAAGCTTTGAAAATGTTAGAATTAAAAAGACTTTTACTTTACATTGAACTGCATATAAGCGTTATCGTAAAGTATAGTAATCTTTTATAAAACTTTTTCCCGGTGTAATATTTCTGAAATCTGCTCATTATTTTTACATTTACGCAAACTTAAATGATATATAAACAATCCCTAATATAAGAATGAATTTCGTTTTATCCCAAGAGTGCAGCATAAGTTATAGAAATATCGATTTCATTCAACAATTTATAAATAAGTAAACGAAAACGTTTTACTGAAAATTAAGTCAAATATAATTCAGTATAAATATGTATTTTGGTACACCTAACACGAGTATAATGTTTAAGTGATAAAATCATTATAAACCGTATGTGCACTCTCAAAACTGTTTGTGTAAGAATAACAGTATTGTTGTATTAAGACTTCTATTCATTATATGAAATATATGATTATATTGTTACAAAATATAGATTTACATAAAGAATAATCCTATTTATATTAAATAGATTGTTATCTATCTTATTTATATTAAATATATTAAATGTAGTAAAAAAAAAAAATAGTTTTAGTGTAAGAATATTGAACAGATTGTGCAATTAAATTCTTTTGACTACCGTGGTCATTTAAATATTTAGAATTATTAGACATCTCTTGTCAAGTACATTTAGCATTTATTTACATTTAGCAAGCAAATGATCTAATATTTGTTATACATTATGTGAATGATTATTGTAAAAATAAAAAGCAATTATCCGGGGTGGGAAAGTCACGCCACAATCATCACAAACATTGAACAGAGATAAAACGATAAAGATAGCGAGTTTCTGTACGTAATGTCAAAACTGACAAAAATATTACCTTTTTTTCTTGGCAATTTTTAAAATTAGGAAAACTATTAGAAAGCACAGTGCGAACTTCAAGAAATCAGATTGAAAGTTTGAAAGAAATAAAGTAATTTCCCGGTCGAGTGATGCACTTGCACAAACACGAACATATTAATGTAAAAAGCAGCGTTCACATTTGTTCTTTATTTAATACATATAACGTACAATTTTATTGTCGCTGAATCGACTTCCTGAGTAGCACTTTGCTTTCTCGCAGGAACTATTACATCCACTCACGCAGTGTATAAGAGAATTTCATACAGTATAACGTTAGTGAGCTCAGCACGATATGAGACATATATTTGTATGTGTATTTAGATATGTTCAAGTATACATATCGTGCTATATTGATACAGCTACAACGGTTGAAAACAATTACATAAAATAGCGCCTTGCGATAAAAGTTGTAAATATTTTTGTTTTATTTCATTTCTCAGTTTGGAAATAAGAATTAAAGATGAGAAAATTTGATGACTTTTTATGGGCAGCAATGTAATTGATTACGAAACGTTATTGCAATATCTTGGCAACATAGTTTTCTAATATTTAGATTATATTATAATATCACTCTATGATGCCAGATATTCCTCTAATATCTTGTGTACATCTAATGTCCGCATTACAGAGATTATTGGGAAATTGTGCTTGAATATTCTATAGATATTACATGAATAATCGAAATATAATTCTGCGTCAATTTGCAATTGAAAAAAGGTTGCAGGATGTTGATGCAAGATTCAGATTGCTCTGCAATTAATGTTATTTTGATTAATGGATGCTTTCAATATTAATTAAAGTAAATTTATACAATAGTTAAATCGTTTTAATCGCCGAAGAATTAAAATAATTGTTACGAAATTTAAATGTAAAATAAAACATAAATGAAGAGCGATGTGAAAAGTGCGGGAAAACATTTATGTATTTATTTTAATTTATTATTATGGATAATAAGAACTCTTTTTACTTTAATGAACAAGGCGTTGTTAAATACATTTTTTATTTGACGTATATTCGAAAGTAATGCTTTCATATGTAGAATATTTTGTAATATTATTTATATTAATGAGGAAAAATGTTTAAATTTCTAACAGGCTAGCGATAAGGGGTTCCTTACTTTATTTATAATCTAACTGCTAAAATATCAGATTTTACGAAAGACTTTCAAGCTAATACGGTTTTCCATTTTTTTTTTATATTGAGATGTAGGTTATTATATCAAATAAATGAGCCTATCATCATGATTTTATAATAACTATTATAATCGTTCTTTTTTTGTATATTTACATTTTTATGTACTCTTTTTTATACATGCATTTATAAATTAAAGTTGTACTTACCCTAGTAAAAATTGCAATCGGGGAGAAATACGGCCCTGACCGGGCATCCGTACGTTCATATCAGGTCCTGATAGGGTATCCAGATAGGGCGTTGCATATGGGTGTAACGCTGGGTATCAATGTGGTCCCGTTAGGGCAATAAGTATGAAATTTAAATAACCATTTCGGGGCCTGATCGGGACCACATACGAATATATGATGTGGTAAAAAATACTTTATCATGAAAATTATAAGTTTAAAAGAAATATTTCCTAATCACTTTTATTCTATCAAAGTGTGGTGTATATTTTTATTTATTTTTACTTATTTTTATTTTCACTCACTTACGAAATATCGCTTAGAAAAATCCGCCGTCGTTGAGAATCGAACACCGCACCTACTCAAGTGCCTCCGTAGTTGCCTAACACCTTACCACTAGAGCTATTGCCAGCCTTATACGAGGCAGCTAATCCGAGCCCATTTCAATCGTAAATATGTGGCTACTTGAATACACCAAACAATGGCACTTATTAAACTGAAAG
>JABFPN010001700.1:0-26986 GCA_022817305.1 Leptoteleia sp. ZL-2020 | reverse complement strand
TATTATTAATTACCAAGATCTTGGTAATTCGTAATATATGAATTCGTAATATATGAAATAATATTAGTACTTATTTAAAAGAAAGATAATATATCACAACTTTACGAAAACACTTAGTAAAATATACTCATATATTTCTCTCAGTGCACAATTACTAATAAGAGCCAAGGCATCGAGGTCTTAATTCCATATGGCTCCTAAGCAATGCGTTGCCAACCGACTGACGGTGGAAACGCGTCCTCGAGGTCGCAATTATTCCTTCATTCCCGTACGTCAAAGAAGAAGACCGGAGAAAGGGGAGGAAGCTCGAGGAAAAAGCGAATAATTCCCGCTGATACAGTAAAAATCGCACGCTTTCTCACGGTTTCGTGCACGCCCGTGGAGTCTCGAGGGTGCTTCGCGTGCGCCGGTATTAAACACCCTCGAGAAGCACTTTAATGACAGAGCGGGATTCTAAGCTGCGCTATTTCGATAATGTCGGAAAACAAAGGGGTAAGGAGATCCGGTCGGTGATACGCAACATCCGTAATTCCTTCGTTTTGTGGCGACGCGATGCGACGCACAATGGTGTTCCCACTGGGCCGACACATGGCGCTCGCGATCTCCTACAATTATTACAATTGCCGGTAACTACCTGCCATTTGTTCGCTAATCGTTACTCAGCCGTACCGTAGGACACGGCTTTTTCTTACCCGGACTCCTTTGTCCGAGGGCTCCCGAGACCCGATCCAAATATTTACGGCCGTAAATTCTATGCCACGTATGTAACGCGAGCGCGGCAAGAAGTCATTTAACGTTGGAGGGGGTGAAGCGCGCGAGGCCTCGGATGAAACGAATCGAGTGCCGTAAATGTATGACAGTTCTTTTGCGTCAACTTTATGGAATTGCTCGGGGAATTACGTAAATCCGAAAATAATGGCAAAAAGTCCCGCCACTTTTTGCGATGACACTTTAATAGTTCTCCAATGGACGAACGATTTAGAAATGTTTTTAACAAAGAAATTTGTTGATGATAAAACATTCTTGTTAAACAGAGGAAATGTGGGCGCGTAATTGTCATGATAATTCGTCAATTTTTGTGTCATTAATATTAAATAAAAATGATTAGAATTACCACGGGCATTAAAGTTTACTTCGTAATCTTTTTGCAAGGTAAAAGCCATTCAACGATAGTACTAAATTACAATTTTGAATTGTTGTTATAATTGTTAGAGAAGATTTAGCAGGTTGTTAACTCGGTAATGTTGATTTTACGTTTTATATCGAAACTGAACTAACATTTACTTCTAATTATCGATCTTGTTACATGAACAAGCACGTTCAGCATTGTTATTCGACTGTTGAGTTTACATCGTCCCGCTACAACTCAAATGTTATCAAATTCCAATTGTAGTTCAAGAATCCTTTAAAAAATAAAATATAGCCGATTCTGTTTTTCAGCAAATGAAACAATTTCGTACATGAAAAAATATTTAGAATAAAATTTATGAACACTTTGTTCTTAAGAATATATGACTTTTTCTTTATATTTCCTTCCGTATACAATATTTATTTTTTCTAATCTGTAAATTATACACTACATTGTTTTATTACAATTTTACATTCTTATTAAATTTGAAAGGGATTACATTTGGTTACGTTACAAGTTCCAAATATTCCCTTGGATGTTGAAAGGGATGTCAGCATTTATAATTGAGAATAAATATTTTATGAATTTTACGTTAACTTTTGCTAAATTAATATTCAGCATCTCAAATTCATCTGATAGAATTTAATTATTGAATAATATTTGATGCATAATTTTAGATCAATGTAGAGAGCTATTGTTTCATCTACATATGAAAACAGTATCGGATTTCAGATATTACACAATGTTGCTGGAAGCCATTTTTGGTTAATAAGAGAATCCAAGGACTATAAATTGTATGAATGAAATTAAATACTAGTAAATAGTCAATATATATTTAACAAATCTTTTCATTGCTTAGTTTAAAAAGTATAAAACACATCTTGCTGATCGTTCACAGTCTCAAACTATTTTGTATTTTAATTCTATACTACTGTTCTCAAGAAAAATTCCGAGAATTTATTAATTTTTTTCAGTAAGAAATATTTTTGCAAAATCTCTTCATATTTAGGTAGTGCTGAAGTAAACTATTTAAACATTTAAATTATTTAAGGAGTAAAACAAAAGTTATTTTACAGAATTCATAAAGTTGTTTTGCTGGTTACAAGGCAGTAAACTTGTCTGTTCGATAAACAGCAAAAAATCAATTAAGTAGCAATATCTCTAATTGATATATTAAAAGAAAAAAAAAAAGAAAATGGATGATGATATGCTTTTATGAATATTGAATCCAAATGTGTAACAACATTAGATCATCGAGTATCTAGTTTGAAATTCAATTATAACATTATCTTTTAATACCCATTATAACCTGATTTCATTCAACTGCTGTATTATTCAAAGGATGCACGGATGAAGTGCGACAACAGCAAAGTGTCAAGATTTCAAGAACGACATTTGAAATATAAAGAACGACCGCATATGTTTCCAAAACTCGAGCTCAACGTGTGACGAATCATGTCTGCTGAAAAGGCGACATGGATCAGACGCAGTACTTGACCTATCTTTGTCCAGGTGCGGGAGAACCATCACTTCATCACCGTCCGAGGGTCCTTTTTATTTCTCACGCCGGACTCGTGATACGAGACGTTTATTAATTATCCTACGTATATCAATCGAGAGCAAAACGCTGCGGCTACGCGTGAGAACATCTTCACGTAAATTCATTTCAAATGTACACGTGTAGCTCTATAAACACTTTGTAATAATTAGATGTCGGTTTTGTGCGATAAATTTTATATTGCCTTTTATCATGCTAATCATTACGGCCAGGGGATATTCACGACTCACTGATTACGTAACTATTTCTGTTAACAAAAGTTCGAATGTATCCGCCGTAAATATTCGAAAGATTTATCGACTTATTTATGAATTTTTACAAAACAAATGTCACGCTTTAATTCGATTTGTCGTGCGATTATTGGCGTGAAGACAAAGGCATCTTGATGATTTTGGAATTTTTTTTCTGTCAGCTTTTAAAAAGATTTCAATACCGAGAATGATTGGAAATGTGAAAATTTGAAATTCACGATCTGGGAAATAGCCAAAAGCCAAAAATTACCGTAACAACTAGTCAATACAGCTGAGTTACTAAAGATATATTCAGATATCAACAATGTTTCGTTAAGCTAGTTTTTTTAAGAAATTGAAATTTCACAAAACTGTTAAATTGGGGATCTTGCATACAAGATTCAGATGAAGATTCAAATAAAATTTTACATTGACATAAAAATTTAGAAAACCTAGTTTTTTTCAAATATCATATAACGACCATTTTCGATAAAGAATCGTTCGTTAACAAAATCGAATTCAGAAATTTAAAATAAGATGTGAAGAAACTAAACTAATGATAAAACTGTTTATTTGTTCAACATAAAACAAATAAAAACGCTATCTACTATGAACATAACAATCTTCAGGGTAATATTTACGAAGATCAATATTAGTCCACAATTCACCTTAATTTAATGCAGCTAAATAGCACGAAGCAAATTCTCATTCCAATCTTGTGCTTAATCTGCCATTGTCCCATCTCAATGTTAACATTTAAATTACACAAAAGTAACAACGAACAACGTTAAGCATTTGCGTTTGCATAAAAATATAATTAATTGTAAAAAATAATTAGATTTTATGCAGAGTGTAGCGGCGCAATTATTATTTGTATATTTATGAAGTCGATAAGACGGCGCCACTTGCATCGCAAGATTTTACATTTCATTTCATGCTTGGAAACGTTCGAACAGAAGTGCTTACAGTCTCCATTTTATACGGCGCTTCCTAAAAGTACGCATGAATTAATGTTTCGATCTTAGACGTCGTGATTAATTAAACTACACCGCTAACAACACGTGTTCCTCGCCGAAATGTCTGGAAAGCACTTAGGCGATAATATTTTGAATGAAATTCGAAAATTTACAAGTCACATAAAACTCGTCGTAAAACACGAATTGGCAGAGCCAATTTTTTTTCACGATATTTTTTAATGCGCGATTTAATCACTGATAAGAAACGCAATTTTATTGTTATTATCATCTTATTAGCTTCGTGCCTTTATTATCAAATGATTGAAACGCAGTCGTCCCCCGAATAATGTATTTTTCGATATGAACTGATAATAAAAAAGGTATTTAAATCTGAAATACGTTCCACAGTGAAGTTTAAAGTGGATTCAAATTAACATCTACGTTTTACGAAAAATGCGTAATGCTATAAAAAATTGATGTCGTAGCTAAATGTGCCTGTAATATATATATATATATATATATAAAGTTTTTATATGATGTAATCATTTATGAACGTTTAACAGAAATCGATCGTACAAATGTGTACTCAACTTAATAGAGATTGCATGAATATTAAATTTGCATTCTTGGTTTTTCTGCTTGCAATATAATAGAGATTTAAATTATTACAGTCATGAAATATTTATGCGCTAGAATAGAAGTTCATTTAGATAATACATGTGAATAAAAGTGTTTGCTATTATGATCTAATACACTTTTTTTTAATTGGTGACAGTAACGTGACGTTATAGGATGCGTAGTAAAACTTGAAATTATTGTTCTGCTAAGATAAACCGAGTCATAAAAATTAATTAACTCGGTCGATATTAGATGTGAAGAAAAAAATCGCGTTTTATAATTCTAGTTATTATATTCATGAAATAATAGTTATTATATATGTATACAATTTCCAAGATTTTAAGATTATTAAGAGTAATTACTTTTTTTATAAAAATATATGTGTTTAATTATGTTCGTATTTGTCTCAGTTATAAATAAATATTTTTTCGCGTAATTTACAATCATTTTCCCGTACATATATTATTTTAAATAATTATGAATTAAATAATAAATACACTACTAAAAAGTTTTTATAACAAAATTATTGTATTACTAATATAAATTTAAATAGCATATTTGAAAAGTAAAATTTTACTAATGTTTAAATGTTAATCACGTTCAAAATGATTATGAATGACTTAAAAAACTCTTGAAAAAGATGACGGAAATGAATAAAAATCATCAGAAACGGAAATTGACTAAATTTCAAGTTAAATTAGCATTAGTTGACCCAATGAAGTAGAACTAATACAAAAACTCTAAAATAATGAAGTGGACGAGTGTTAAACAAAGAGGATTTTCATAAAAAAAATTTTTTACTTCAAACAGTGCCAAATGATTTAATTACTTTTTACTAAAGACCTAATTCACTGGAAATCTGAACTCCAATTAGAAATTCCTATTAATCTTTCTACTTTTTATACGAACAGAAGCACTGCTACTAATTTTTTGTCAAAATTTGGCGCCATCCATAAATACCTCAATATATCATTATTGAAAACTACTAAATCTCTTTTTTACATTTAGATCAAACCATGTAATAATCAATATTTAATCGAATAGATGTTCCTTTGTTCAAACCAAAGTTAAAATACTAATTAATTTCAATTCGATAAAATATATAAATTATAATTATGTCGGTTTTTCCTCTACCAACAATGGCATCTTAAAATATTACAATTAGAATATGAAATGTATTAGATAATCTTACCTTTAGGTAACTGCCTTTGGGTAGAATTCTGCTTGGACTTCAAAATGATGGGCTGGAGTAAAAATCTGTAACAAAAATTAATATTCAAAGATAAGTTGTCTGCATTACTTTTCCAAATATAATTTTCTTTTTTTTTTTGAATTCATTACATAATTTTACAATATCATACTTTATATAATTTTAATTATGATTACGTACTTAAATTTTTTCATTACAAAAACGAATTTCTTTGAAGAAACGTTATATTAAATTCAATTTTTAGAATTCATGATAATATATTGTAAAAGATACAGCTAAATAAGGAACTCTGTACACGTCTCGAATTCGGTATCGCTCAAAGGATGAAGTATAAACTAACATAATACAGCCGCTGTCACGTTTTTATATGTTTTCATCGCGTCATTAAAGGTTTAATGTATCAAAATACATATTTACTATCACTGGTTTTATTTTTGTTGCATTAATTTAATTATTTCTGATAATTTTTAAACATATTGTATTATAAATCAAACTTCTACTTGCACATTTGTTTGTTTTATGTTTCTTGTTACATATTATAAAATATATATAAGTAATAATTATGTAATATATATAATATAATAAATATTATAAAGTATATATAAGTAATATAAGTAGTAATGATTTATGGAATGATTTTATCTAATCAGAGATGCACAAGTCTAGACATAAATTTGTACGACTACTCCAAAATTAAATTAGTACTGCTGTACATGTACTGTTGATCCATACTTTAATGCAACAAGTGTATTTTACATCAGTATTCCGTAAGAAAAAAACACATGTTTGACGAACGTCAAAGTATTATCGAAAAATCCTGTAATAACGAAGTGCAGCATTCGATCTAATTTTTTCGAAATCAGCATTAGCTCCCTTCTTCAGGAAAATATCATTTTCTTACACATTCCTATTAAAAAATACCCTAAATGCATTTGAAAATTTAATTTGATCTGACATTTCTCTCCATATTCCTTTATCTATTAATTTTTAATTTTCCCTTTATTCTTCAATGTTTTATTTTCAACCTAAAAATGTTCTCCCGCATTTCTTCCAGTTTTATTGTTACATCCAAATTATGAAAATAACGAAAAATCGCTGCAGCTTGCGCTTGCCGGTTATCCAACAACAAAGTATCCAATTCTAGTACCGTTATCGGCTCGCAATAACTCAACCCCCATACTTCAAATCGAGCGTAAGGCAAGAAAAATACTTCTAACTATTTGGCGTTATTTGCGAATGTAGATATGTTTCTCGGCGGCAAAGTATGGCGCACGATAAGTCCGCGAACAAAAGTGTGCACCAAAATGGCCACGGGAGCGAAGTGGGTATCTGGAACTTGAGCGAACTTTCCGAGCGTCGCCGTTTCGAATTTATGCTCGGCGTTCGACTGGAGATCGCACTTTTAAATCACCTTTTATATCGGTAGCCGCTCGCGTCAGATACGGAGGGCGGAACTATATTGCGCTCGGCAGCAAAGAGGAATAAGGAAGAGAGCAGACAGGAAAGTCCGCCAGCCGTCCGTATTCATTTTTATTAACCGACATTTCTCCCGTAATAAAAGCCCCGGACAATCTTCATAGAATCTTTGCGAGACACGCGGTATCCCGTATCGTCGGGCTCCCCCTTTTCTTCGGACCTCGCACTTCTTCCTAGGGTCGGATATAAAACCTGATGGCCGATAACAACCACTAGCACCCCAGTACCGCCACTGTATCTAACACAAAAGACGTGAGTGGTTCTCGGTTTTATTGGAACTACACACCACTTCGCGGTACTCGATGAAAATATACACATATATAAATATATCGACTCGTACACAAACGCGCTGGAAACATCCATTTCAGTACATCCACATAATCACGCGTGTACAATACCGTCCGACGCACGCACGCGCGCACATACTCGCATTTACGTGTACGTGAACGCGATGCCATTATACACACGCGAGTGTTTCCATATAAGTCAACGTACACACCTAAATGGATTATATAAGACACTTGTCGTACGCATCAAGACAGTTCCAGACTCTCCCCCCACCCCCTACCCTCCCGCGTGGATACCGCCGAAAGTTAAGAGTGATTTTTCTCGGTTGGATATTGAGCGCGGGACGAGCATGCGACATCTTCGGCGAATCGAAGAGTCGCGTTTACTCGGTCGAATATGTTTCTTTTTTTTTTTTTTTTGTTTCGCAATATATTGACAAATTGCGCGCGCGCGACTATGACTTCAATTTTCTTGATTCCGACGAGGACAGAGCACTCGGCATGATGTAGCGGTGAGCTTTTATTGAATTGGGATCGCATCTTATCGGGTGGTTTGGGCAATTCGATATCAAAAAATGTTTGTTTGATTGTGTTAGGCTGCTGGCGGGTGGCACATGTTCGAGAGTCGGTGGAATCGGTAATGAGTGGACAAATGATTATTGCCGCTCGAGTAACAAATGTAAATGTTCAGTTACGAAATCGCAATTATGATCGCGATGACTATATTTACGACTGGCATAAATGAAAATGCTAAAGCAGTTTCAATAACCGTACAATTACAAATACAGTAAATTTAGCGCTGTTTTCTCTCGCTCGATGTATAACACGCGTCATAAACTGAGGTTATGACAATGAATTCTTGCCATTATAGTTGTAATGGTGAATATGCTTTGGAATAATCATATTTCAAATCATTGGATTTGGCTTGGGGTATTTGTCGGGGTAATCGTCTTTTATTTAACGACGACGGTTGGAATGCTGATGAAATACACTTTTAATTTTCCATTTAAACTTGGCATTTAGGGATCACAAAGGAAAAAAAAGAAAACGCGCATTAATATAATGAGCATTTTATGGCTGTATTAACGATCCGAGTAAAATTATTCCTCTAAGTCCAGTGTAACTTATCAGACACGTAATTCTCGCTGTCATTGAAAAATATTTTGTAACGTTTTGTTTGAATAAAGCTGACGAGTGGTTGGAAGGACTCTTTTATGGGTTGAGAATTGATTCGTCCTTGCTATTCCAGAGAATTATATTTAATATTACTATATTGTTATTTTAAAGTTGTAAAATTCAAGCTTTTATTCATAGGATACAGTACTTTTCTGATGTGTAAATAAGTTAATGTAACTATGACATTAGTTACTATAATTACTGTAATTATATTGTAGTTGGTTATTGTATATTTTAAGTTGAAATAAAATATTAAAATTCCTAATTAAAAATGAAAATAAATATTCTGGTTTATTAAGGTTTAGAGACTTTCAAGGATTATCGATAGAATTATTCACACCTCGTATAATTAAACATAATTCAGTAATTATTTACTATTTATAATTTGTTAAGCAGCATAAATAGATGCGCGTAAGGTACGTAAATCATTTAAATATCTTAATTATCATAGAACTATGTGTATAACTTTAATGAAATGCTAAAGAAATATCTGCTACTTTAAAATCAATAGCAAATTTAATGCTACACTGAAAAGAACAATTACTGCTTTTCATCAGGACTTCAACTTTTATTATAACAACCATTACGTGCTTAAATTAATTTATTAATCTTCCTTCGTTTAGTTCATTTTACCGATTTCTATTAGTTCGACTATGTCACCAATTGTTGACTGGCCCCAAAACGAAAAATAATTTTAAAACAAAACTATTATCTGTAATTTTTAGAAGTGTATATAAATTTTGTTAGTTATTATCAGTCAATCAATTTGCACGCTAATATCAGTCAATAAATTTTGTTTCAGTCTATTGAATCGTAGTATAAAAAGAGTATATTATTCTAAGGTATAAATCACTATCAATAACTAATGCTACTTAATATTCTAATAACATGAAATAAATTCTATTAGCTCATAGAAAGATAATAAGATTATATTATAAATAAAGTCCCGCTTTATCACTTGCGAATTAAAAGAATGTTAATTAATTATATACGAACAATATTTACATTAATAATGCAATTTTATATTTAAACACGGAATATCATTAAATCCGAACCCGAAATCAGATCAAATAACTTTGTACGCGTTTCAGAATTACTTTAATTCAAATCGACTATCCTTTCAATATCGTTAATATTCATTTTCAATGGAATAGCAGCTACAAATTCAATTCGAGATGGAATTCACTTACCATTGTAACATTCAATTCTACTCCCAATAAATAAAAGCCACATCAAAGAGTCTAATTTAATTTTTAAGAACGCTCAACTATAAAAACTGTTATAAGCTCACGGATATAACACGAATTTTCGGATAAAAATCTTTCATCTTCATTCATTTTCGAATACAAGTTTCATGCCGCATAAAAATCGCGCAACTTTGATAAAATATTGAAGGTTAAATTGTTTTGAGCCGGCGTTTGGCGATGGCGCAGAAAGTGAGCGCGAATCCAGCCATACAGAATCGTTCCAAATAACTTTGGTCTGTTCATATCTTTTCTCAGGCATCTTCGATAATACAGTAGGGATATTATGGAGAGCTCTTGATATTTATGCGCTATAAAAGTCCTGTATACGGGGAGTCGGATGCCCAAGTCAAGGGTGGCGACCGGACATCGGTTTTGGCCTTTGGGGAGATACCGGACAATCCAGAGGCCACTCCCCGTCTCACTCTAACTCATCAATTTGCCCGACCTTCTCTCTTGCAACTTTTGTTTCTGTTAGCCACCTAACCTCGCTGTACCCTTGTTTCTACTTCAGTTACGGTAGCAAAAGTAAACGATTTACTTGCAATGTTCGTCAGAGTGACGCGCTATGATCTCTCAGCATTGGGTGCACCAACATAAAGCTTTATTGGTTATCGATAAATAGGCCATAATGGTTGAATTAATCTATACAGCATTCATTTTCCGACGACACATTTATTTAGATTTGGTATGTTGCTTGTGGATGTTACGAGGGGCTGTATTCTTTTGGGATTCATCGAGGGATGAAAAAGTGTTAATGGAATCGTGGTGAATAAAAATAATCAATTACGTTTATTCCATTTGTACTTTGCGTCTTCTGGGTTTCATTTATGAATTAAATTCAAGTAAGAAGTAAAAGATACACAATGAAAAATGAGATGATATATTTAATACAAATATTATTGATAGTTTGACACAGGCATAGAAATTGTTTAATATAAAATCGAAAATATAGCAAATTTTATCTTGCAGATCGTTTCTGAATTTCTAAGTTGTTTGTTAAATAAATTCGTTATAATTATATAAAATATTATAGCAAAATTTATCATGTAATTTAATCCTAACAAATTTTAGTTCAAAGTAAAGCTATGAAATTCATAGTAAAATGTTCGAGTCTATTTTACAGAAGGAAGAATATTCTTTCATATTTGTGTGTTCACAAAATTACATCTCGTCGTAATCTAGCACTAAAAAGAGGTAGTTGTTTGTCAAAGTAAAGCTTTAAAAGTGTAGAGAGATTGCCAAGACAAAATTGTGAGTTTTTTATTGGTGCATTGAAGTACAGTCTACATACTTATACGTCTTCGTACACCCACTTCCCTAGGGATAGTGCGGCCAATTTCGATGAAACAACGCGTAAAAGAAAAGATGAAAAAGAAAAAAAAAACAAGAAAATTCAACTCTAGCCAGTAGCATTGCGGAAGTGCGTTTGCTTACCTCGACATTTGGATATATTTGTAGACACTCAAAAGAGGATTCGCGAAGCGTCGCGAATCCGCCAACAAAAAAGGAGAAAAAAAAGAAAGACAAAATCGATAACAAACAGATGTAAAATCACAGCCAACAAAGTCGAGTGACTACCTCTCGGTATGCCCTTGAGGATTTATCATCCACTTTTTTTTTGCGAATAACGAAAATGCGTACAACAGACGAAATCAATTTGTAATTCAAATTAACAGATTGCGATTAATTTACTGACTTTTCAAATAAATTATCGGTGTCATAATGACAACACCATTAGCGGAAGGTGAAACTCAAATATGTTAAACCTAATGGAGGAATATCTTCAGAAATGACATTAAACAGCCCATAATTTTTCACAGCGATTTTATATCGGCGTAATATTATATATAAAAAAGGACGTTTAATCAAATTGTGAGCACGACCTACATTAAAGTTATTCGTATTTTGAATAATAAATGCAGGCAATAAAATTTAATTTATGATTAAACGTTAACATCGCGTTACTTCATTTGCAGAGCCAATTATCAATTGAATAGGAGTGTTGAAACGTAGAAGGTGATGAAACGCATGTTAAAAGCAACGTTAACTAATTACCATTATAATGACATTATCAATTTCACAAGAATCCACGCTGCCACAATTACCCTAAGCAAAGTGACAACGTAATTTACTGTCTTGTTTACATTATCAGTTTTTCCAATCGATTTACTTTACGATTTTCAATAATACTCCATTTTCCCAAATGAAACGCCCGGTCATGAAATACCTATAAAATATAGTTTACAAAAGGAGCCCGCAGAAAAAAAAGTATACCGCATAAAGTCGCCATCGGTAACTTTACATCAAATCAATGTTCTCTATTTTATCATTTTCTACATTCATACATTTGCGAAGTGCGCATTCGGTTTTACGATACGCATCGTGTTATCGCGGCGCACTTTCCACGCCGCCATGAATACACCCCTAATAAAATGAAAAAATTGCGATACCCCGCGCCCCAGAATTTATTCAAGCTTTACATTTTCAGCGATCGAATGGTGCGTTATGTAGATGCGCGACGGCGCTGGCCTGTCACGACTAACGCGAGGCAAAGATTAAAATGCCTTTCGCAAAAAGCATTTAGCTATTTCCCGTGGCAAACGACCATAGCGGAATGTTAGAGGACATATTTTAAACGGTTTCCCTTTTCTGCCGCCCGATGTATTTATGTGCTTCACGAGTACATCGGTCGCAGCCGACCGAAATGGTCTCGCAAGACTTTTCGGCGCATTCGGAATTTAAAAGGTTTAAAACGATTTCCCAGGAGGTGGAGCGTCGGCTACGCGACACCCCGAACATTCATTCTTCAATCTGTTACTAGTAAAATTATTGAGATTCAACTGTTTTACTAATAGACCTAAAATAATTAAATTCAATTACGATTAGGGCTATGATTAGCTTGCCTAACATTTCTTATAGCTTGATGAAAATGTTACCAATCATAATATTGCAATCATAATATGTTTGTGTAAAAATTTATAAATAATATTATTTTCTGACAAAGATGTACATGATGATATGTTTTGTATTGTTTGAACAAATAGTTAAATCAAAATCACTTCCGATACTAACGAATTAAATAACAAGAATATTTTTACAAATCTCAACATTTGTAGTGTAACACAAATGAGCCATTCATCGAAAACTGACTTAACATCCAGAGATCCCGACTGAACCTGGATACAGTTTTAATTAGCGTAATTTCAAATTATCAAGACGCAAATGAAAGAAGATAAACAAGGACTCGTGGGTAGTAATTCCATCGAAACGATTTCTGGGCCAATTTCGGCTAATTGCCTAAAAGGGTGGATGAGTCGCTCGACCTGACTTGCAACAGATAATGAATTACTTTAGAAGACAGCGCTCAATCGATCGCCGACAGTTTTGTTTGATAACTCATTTTCTTCTTATGGTATTATTTCGTATTAAATGGCAGGGGGTTCGACGGAAAGGATCTCTTCTTCGCTAATGGAATTAATACGATCTTTATAACCCGCCCGGAGCGCAAGATCCACTTTTTCATCCGGGAGAATATGTGATCAGGGTATTAGTGCCTGTGTATTATTAAGAGTCGTGCATTCAAAGCGCGCGCGGGGGCGGCTGAAAGACTTTTGGCGGCGGAGACGTTTTTCGATTTCAATGCGAGACTGATTTAAAATTCATCATACTCTTTAAGAGCTTATTTTTCTTCTTACGCTTCGGGGTATTTATTTTTTTTTTCTCTCTCTCCTGCCCGTCCCACGAGCGACCTACCTTTGCCCGCCGCGAAAACGTAATCTCGTATTCCGCTACCTGCCGATGTATCTCTCTTTTGTACCCGGCGGGTTAAATTTTTCACATGATTCAATCGTCTTGAACCGTCGTTGTTTGCGTTGTAAACTCGGGCCCCTGATAAAATGAAAACAGACGCGCTCATGGGAACGAAATTTAGGGCCGGAGATGGAAAAAGCGAAAAATTTCGATCGCCCGGTCAAACGAGCCTCGCATGAGAATGATGTCCGCTTATAGTTTGGGGGGGCGAAAGGAATCGAAAGCGGGGAGCGAATAAAATGAAAAGCAACGGAGAAATCCATTATCGCGGCTACGCGCACCAACACGCGCGCAATGCGCCATCTACGCGGAACATTTTGCGACGACGCCGCGATCACGCAAAGCGATATTCCGAAGGAATTGTATCACGCTGCATTTGACTTGAAATTTATAATATCCTTTCCAGCGGATCGGCGCTGTTACTGGCACCCAGGGACCTATATCGTACGAATCAGCGCGCTAATGCACCCATCCTGCCAGTGGCGCGAATTTTTTTGCCCGGGGTGGCTGACGCGGAGTTTGCTTAAAATATTCGAATCGCCGTCCTCTTTCTCTTAATTTCACAGTTTGTTTCAGCTTCCCCATCCGCCACATGTTCAAAACACCAGAAGAAATATTTCGATGCTTTTGACCCCAGAAATTGTCGCGTATTTTCGTCGAAGCGTTTCGTCGCTGGCAATTTTTTGTTATCATTAATTCCGACGTGTAACGGAATACGCTTATCCCTTTACTTCGGAGTGCAATTCATATTCCGGGGCTTTTAAATAAATATCGATATTCATATTAGTTATTTACAATGTAGATGATTACAATTCGCTTTACGGCGACGCGATTGGACGAATTAACTTTTACGTCGGGAGATGCTCCTTTTGAATTTTTATATTCATTACGCGCGCTCCGTGATTTATGACGCGGAATATTCATGGTGATGAAAAATGATAGAGCGGCGCTTTTTCAATAACAATTGTAATCATTTCTACGAATTTTCTTTGCCTCCGCTAGATGTGTTATCAGTGCAGATATGCAGACAAATAAATAGGTCCGGAAAAGTCTCCTGGACGCTCGTGTTGCGGAATTGAATGCTCATGCAATTTGTAAGCTGTCGTAAATATTACGTTTACGAGACCACAGTAAAATGAAAGTACATATAGGACAGTATCGTATATCAACGCAATTGAACTCAGCCGCTATTAATACTCGTCTAACGAATTATATGAGAAAAATAATATCATCCCACCTGCGTATACAAAACCATTATTCACTGCACGAATTACGACTGCGAGGTTATGAAAAGTTTTGTTTTTAAATCTGCCAGTGCAAATATTATACCTTCAAATCAGATTTTATTTAAACTTTCGTCGGTAAACAGACGGATAGATAAAAGAGCAAGATTAACTTTCGCGCGACGTACAAAACGGTTAATTGAATAAAGTGTTATTAGCAGAGGAATATGAGAAAAAGCCATTTATCCTATATCATAAATAATTTTCAGCAACTTAAAATCTAATCAGATTTACTCGAATATTATTTAAAGTACTGAAAAATAATATCACTTAACATTTCTCTCATGTAGATTAAAATTTTTGTCTGAAAAATGTTTTATATGAAAACTTATATGAAATATAGGGTCTTATATAAAATAACGTCGTTACTTATTATAATAACCACTTTATTATAATAAAGTGGTTATATTAAAGACAAGTATAATAAAAAACAACTTAAAATTAATAGCCTTACTATATATTTTTGTACACTTATAGAAACATTGATTATGAATAAAAATATTTTCAATTTCCGAATGTTTCCCCCATTAAAACTTCCAACATTTTTAATTTAATACACTCGTTATCGAATGATAATTAATTTAGCCAACCGCTCTTCGCCGAACCTCGCAGAGCCTTCTATTTATCGAACTATTAATTCGTCGACGTTACACGTGTTCGGGAAAGCCGGACATTGGTCGAAAAGTTGACTCGTAGCCGCAATTAGCGTAGGGCCGTTACGGGCAAACAAAGTAGCTGGAAACGTTGCTGTCATGAATGAAATAGTAGTTGCGTAACAGCGCGATAACGAAGAAGTATACCGCGCAGGGAAGTAATTAGTCATGCGGTCGTCGCGGGTTTATTTCCGCGGTTCGATTTTGCGTATTTACTGCGTGTTCAACCGCGTAATTACGACGGCATCTAATGGACAATGTCCGTACTGTTTAACTCGTGGCGCCCCTTAGCCCGGGGCACATTTGCAGCAGGCTACAGCCGAATCGACGTTATTCGAAATATTAGCGGAGCCCGCGCGCACAATGTATGCCCTATTACCGCGATTAGCATACGCTGACAGGCGCCACCCTGGCCGCCCCACCCCCACCCCCTACCCCCCTACGAGCACAACGGCCTCGTCGTCGCGCGAATCGGAAGATACGTAGGCGCGTTATTCGCTTTAACGCGGTAACATATTGCGACAAGCTATGCTAAACATTGTGCCCTCGACATCGACTGATGCGAGCCAACTAGTTTTCGTAATACTGGCCGTGTGCGCGTCCTGCAACGCTGCGCTTTGTCCGCCATGATCGATACCATATCTTCAATCTTGCTCAAGATTATTCAATGTCGCCATTATGCGCGCATTCGCTTGACAAATTTTCTAAAGAACTTCCTCCGTATATTATATGACAATATTTCGCGCCGCTGTGCGGTACCAAAGATAGCCGTGACCCGACCGTTACTTTACGACGCGCCGTATGAATATTCCCGCGCGTATAAAGGTGCCACGGACATCTCGTCTTCCGGTCGGCTCCAACGGAGCGCGAGCTTTTCATTAAAAGCTATTAACTTTGAGGTCACTTATTAACCGGGTCGAATCATTATTCTGGATTAGGAATTGGGTGGAAAGAAGGTGATTTTGCGAGGAACTAAATATTGCTATTAGCGTTGCTAGCTGATTTAACTGCTAATCCCGCGTTTAGTACGCCTTCGTTATTGGACGGCTCAAAAGCTGGTAGGGTGAAATGTTGTTTAGTGATTGCGTTCAATGGAATATCTTATGGAGAACGTAACAAAATTATTTTAATTCATTTCGTTCAAAACATCGACTTTTTATAAAACGGAAAATTATTTAAAATATTTAATTTACAAGTTCTCTTCTCTAACTTTTATGAAATTGGTATTTTAAGCTGTAAATGATCTTTCATGTGTATAAAAGAAGCAACGGATTCGTCTATCCAACTGTAATTTACGTTATGCCAAAAACAAGCGGTATTTACTCTACACATTGTAACATCACCATTGCTCATTTGCCAAACAAACGATCGCTAAAAGCATTTCCCGCGGCCAATTGAACCGTCGCGCCGTCTGAAATTCGACGCGCAACAATTTTACACCTGTAACCCGCGCGCGTAAACAAAGTGCGTAAACAATCAGTTATTTAAACTGGAACCTCAATGTACTGCGAATGCGCGACCGAAAGCATAACGGGCATTTGTATTGTAGTCATTTCGTGCCAACGACTTGTGGACAGATGGGATGGATGTGTGCTGTTATATGAGAAGCACGTTCGGCGTTGCCAGCGAATACCTCAGCGGGCATACTTACGTAATTTACTCCAAATATATGTATGCATGTACATTCGCGCGTCGAACGAGCAAAGTCTCGTACTCTCGTAACCCACGAAATTACAAACTGACCGCTCGTGTCGCATACGTTCGAGATAAACCACGACTAATCCTCGTCGTCAACACCATTTACATACGCGTCGATTTCATGCGACATGACTTTCATCGCTTCGAAATCTGGTTAACAGCCGAGTCAGCTGTCGTTCGTACGTATAATAGGCGCATTGTGTGCGTGCGGGCAATTCTCTTAAAAGCTGATTAAATGAAATATGTAACAACGGTTCCGCGCCATATTGGTTATTGAGTCGCACAATTGCGAGATTCGCGAATGAAAATTGTAGAGGGCTCGTTATCGGGTGGGCTTCGCCGTAATGGATAAGCCGTCGTCAAATTTAGATATGTTAATTGCGACGAGAAATTAGAGGAAAATGAGATGGAAGTAACTAACGCGTGGTTTTGACACCGTTGCCAAACAATACGTCAATTAAAGGCGAGTTTTCTTTTCGTCAACTCTCTGAAAATTTTTGTTATATAGTACAGTTAGAGATTAAAAGGTATGTTACGAATTGATTATTCTTTACAAACAAAATGTCCCAAATCATTTTACGATGAACTGTTTTGACATTAATATCTATTGAATGTACTTTGAACAATCAAAATAAAACGTTACAGTTTGAAAACAAAATTAAATGTACCATATGTGGAAATTATTGAAGTGCAGTACTTGAAATTTTATTGATAAAATTTTTAATCGATAAAAAGTTAATGAAAAAGTATATTTGTTTTGTACAAGCTTTGTATATTTTTCACTTAAATGTGAAATTGTGAATTAAAATTTTGCGATTTTCTCTTGGATTTTAGAATTATTGAAAAGTAAAAATTATTTGATTTATCGTCAGAACTGCCATAGCGTATATTTTTAACACTTTATTATTTGTTACACTTTAACGCGTAAACGATTTACTTGTGCGTCACATTACATTAATACGTGTAAACTATTAATGCGATCGTTGCGATTTTATCTAATCACAACCTGAAAATCATTAATATCGTCTGACTGTTCAATAAAAGTTTGATCAAATCTAAAGTAGATATTCAATTCCGACATGAGGAAGTTTTTAAGGTGCGCCAAATCTACGTGCATGTATATATGCAGAATAAAAGATAGGAGATAATGTCCTTAAGATATAAGGATTTCACGGAATCATGTGTTCAAATATGGATCAGGGCTTATTAATAAATGTTCGATTCAATATGGTAGCCGAGTTTTTCAATGAATATCGAGAAGCTTGTATCACGTTATCATATTTTCATTCAAAGTACAAATTTTACCTGTATAAAATCGTAAACTAGATCCGTTTCGGATAATAACTTATCAATGACTAATTTAAATGAAAAAAAAATCGTACAGTAAAATTGAAATTTATACGAAATGTTAAATTAAAATGTTCGATTAATCAATCTTCAATCTTTAAGACTTGTCAGATTAAGCAACTTACTTTAAGCAAACATCTAATAAAATATCAAAAAGAAATATAAACTTGTCTTATCAGATTTAATTAAAAAAAAAAAAAAAACAAAACAAAATTACTTTCATTTATTTACGTAAATTTACATTAAAAAAAATTAAATTACAACTATTAAAGCATGCCGTACCAGTAATGCTAATCACCAAAGGTTCAATGGAAAATGATTATTAGCCAATTGACAATCCAATTCAAATACACATTTCGCGTTCGGATTGAGCACAATTAGTTATCGAACATAGACTCCCTACTTAAGAGCAAAATGCAGTAGGATGATTAGAAACCCTAAAAGCAAAGCGAATAGGATCTTGAAAACAAGGATAATAAGGATGGTGTCCATAAGCGAGTTGATTTTGCGTAGAGACATTAATTATATTAGCCAAGAGGTTAAATATCACGTTGAGTTAGTGAGGCATGATGCGACTGGGATGCAGCATCCCAGCCAGGGGAATGGGGCGTCCATGTTCGTCCGGATGGGTTATGCGCTCTGGTTCTTTGGTGGTAGATAAGCCGGTGGTTAGGACTGGCCAATATCGAATTCTGGTATATAGGTTGGTTGGCTCGCCCTGGGCGCGGGGGGGGGGGGGGGGGGGGGGTGCGTTGGACACAGGGAGGTTGTGCATTAGTGGTACCATTGTGCCGAAGCAACCCCTCGTTGAATCCATATAATTCTCGCGGTAGTCAGTCAGCGTCCGTTCATCCGTCCGTACTAGACATACGCGTCTATATGCAAACCGGGCGTAATGAGTCCGTCAACCCCGGTAACGTCGTTTGCCGCCGCTATCCTAGCACTTAGCGACGTCGCTGCCGCTAACGATTTCGAATAGATCCTCGGTTTATCCATCTCGAATGCAAATCGGCACCGATCGCCAGATGCAAATTAGCCCCGATTATACAGCAAAACAGTACGTGCTGACTCAAACCTGCCCGAGTCACGTTAGGCACACCGGTCTCTCCCTCGGCCTCGGATTAGCTATCATCTCGCGCTATCTCCGGGACGCGCGGCCTTATTACAAGCCCGCCCGTCAACGCGCGTCTTACAATCAGCCATCGAAACGCGAAACGAGATGACACGGTACCGCGCTCGCGATTATTACCTCCGCGTAGGACGCTTCTCGGTCCCCCGCGCGACTCTTACACCAGACGTTGGAATTTAATACGTTGCCGCAGAGAAATTAGCGTGCTTTTGATACGTGTGGTTAGGCTAAACGTATGTATACGTATGTATAGTTAACATTCGTGAATACTATAAAATTTTAGTCCGAATTAATTCACCGTAATATGGTTAATTCAACCGGAATTCTAGTTAGCACGAAAATTAACTTGAATTTTTTCTCAGTGTACATTTAATACTCAAAATGACGAATATTTCCACGAAATTGTGAACTACGCGCGTCTATTTATTTAATTTACCGTAATGGATTTGAAAGAGGCTTTTTTTTATCATCGTCGAAATATATTAAGATAAATGTAAGGACGGATCAGATTGCGTTGAGTACTCACAGCGCGGCCATTTATAACGCAGACATTGAAAGTAGGGGTAACAAATGATGGATACAAATGTCGCTACGGAATATAGGACAGGAGTCGACGACATTGTTGATGCTGATGTCTGTTTGATTTCCAGGCGTTTACGAGCTCTGTTCTGGAGAAACAACCATTTTCTTGTTCTCGAGATATCAGAATTCCGGCGGCAAACACACGTACTGGCAATCATCTCTGAAAGTCGGCAGATACGCGTTACTTTTGGCTACACTTTCAAAATCCAGCCGACTTTCCGACCTTTTCGAAACTTCTGGCCAGAGATAAACGTACTCGCACAAATCCGCCCGATACGGCTAAATCGCCGGTGATACCTGCAAACAAGGCTAGCCCTACATCCACTGTCGACACGGCCCATTGCCCGCGAATTCGCCCAATTTCCTGCGCCCTGATCCCATCGTCACTTTACGACTCGTGTTCGTACGCATGTATGTTACAAGTCGATCCTACCCATTGGAGCTCGACTTCGGTCCTCGATCCCTCGACAAAATCTCCACCTGTGTGCGAATAATACCAGTAGAAGGACCCAAGTTGCAAACGCAGGATAATCCAATTTTTATCTTTGATAATAAAGAACGATGTACCGTCCCAAAAAGTTCAACTTAGATTCGTCGAATGCCTAGCTTTTGTAGATTAATTAAAATTATACCTCACTTTTCGATTTTCAATGAAGTTAACGTTGCTTTTTTGATTAATTTCTGTTACATTAAATTAAAACTTTTGGAGAGTCACATAAACTTAGAAAAAGAATAAAAATCGCAATCTTTGTTAAATAAGTGAACCAGCTGAAAATTCGAGCAATCTTTTAAAATCTATTAAGGGTTTCTTCGATGATTTATATAAACAAGTAGCTACGAATTCGGAAACGAATCTTGTCATTGTCTCACGATGAACTCTATAAACCACTTGACAGGCGCACTTGGAATTTAAATTGTTTCAACATTCGAATCTATCGATCGCGCGCGAGCCGAATGAAATTTATCCCCGTCAAATAAAGATTATATCTTATCAGTAAACATTCCCGGCAGTGTTCTCCGCGAAGTCAAAACGAAATCCCCGAGCAATTTTTCCGGCCGCTGGAGGACGCGCTTGACAAATCGACAAGATACCGTAGGGTTGCCGGCGGTACGGGCGTCCGCGGGTCTCGAATTAAATAGGAAATCGCAGGAGCCGTCTGGGGCGAAGCCGCGGTCGCTTTCTCACGACTTTATTCCGACCGGTGCATATGAAATACGTGTCTCGCGTGGCTATTTGCAGTTTAACAGGATGGCCATTGTATGGGAAGTGGATAGAACCGCGACATTGCTATTCCCGTCGCATCCACGTCCATTGTCACATTGTGCCTGCTAATACGCTAAAAGCCTATCTGTGTCGAGATCTGCGCGCGGAATATTGCCGGGGAACGGAATTCAAGTAGACGTAACGAGGTTACGGCGAAAGAGACAATCGCGAGTTAATGACTGGGTAATTGAACGCGGGGGGCAAGGAGCAGATTGCACGCTGGGCGTAGAAGCGAACCGAGCTTATTATAAAGCCGCACGGCTCCTGCGAAAACATTCCCTTTCAATTTACCTTAGAAGTTACACGCCACGCCGTAACGATTCATTCATTAAGATATTCGTTACTCAAATTTGCTCGACGTCGCGCTCGTTATCAGTTCGAATCACGGCCGATTATTCATTTGAGCACGTTTGTCGTCACAATGCGTCCCCGCACACACGCTCCTTCCTACATACAAACGCACTTTGCCCCGAAGAAATCGGCGGGATCTTTGTTGAGGTTTTAACAAGATTGTACAATTTAGGAAATTAAGGTGCGTTCGGGTTATAATGACTCGACACAATTAGCGCGCGATATTATGTACTGTACCGTAGCTATTATGAATTCACCGTGGATGTTTTGAATCAGTAAAGTCGAGGGATCTAGGTAGACCGACGAAAATCGAAAATAGAATGCGTAATGTATTAAGATTTCCATATGAAACTTTAATCTTTTTCTTTCCAGACCTATTGAAGATTTTCAGGAAATTTATGAACACTGTTATCGCTGGGAGAGGAAGACATTTACCTATCTCTAATTTTATTTGATACGAAGTTAAAAATAAAGCAATTGATACAAGTTCGTACTAAACGTAAAGCAGGAACATCAAACAGAGGATCTGATGAAATTGTTCTAAAAACTATTACAACAATTCTATCATATTCAGTCACGGTATTTAATTAAATTAAATAAAACGAAAAAAATTATATAATAGATAATGAACCGAGTAATTAAAAATACAATTTCTTATACTTTCCATTGAGTATATTCCCTTTTTTTCGTTAGAGTTCTAAACTTTGGTTGAAAGCATGAAATACACTTGACTATTTTGTACGCCAATTAGTGAAGTGTACCAGAACCAGTTTTTCCTTGAATCAAATCCGCATTTAATCTCCGCTACAATTTTATCGGACTAAGAAAAATGGCTCGGATTAGGATTTGATAAAGCTTAAATGAGAATTCTAGATCAAGATCAGTTACAATCAATCTCGTCGTAATTAATTCACAACAAAACCTGTTTCGGGTCTAATCAGATTCTGCGGAACAGTAGTTGAGATCATATTTTAACTTAATGCAAATCTGAATCTCATTTTACATCGAGTGTACCTCATTCGAGCTTAACTGATCAGAAAGCACTTTTGCATAATCGAGCAAAAATTAGGCAATCTTATAACAATCTTATTACGGGCCCGTAACAAGAACCCCGATTGACTGCGTCGCGTTAACAAGGTGTGTATTTTTTCGTTCGGAATAATGGTTATCGTCGCCAACTTAAATCGCCATCTCGTTTATCACGATTATGAGTCTACTTTGTAGCGCAATCTGCTGTATATGGTGCAAAAGAAGTGCTGCGTCTTGTGTGCCAGCTCGGTCTCTTGACGGACGAGCGAGCGCCTGACGAGTTGGCGTGTAAATTCTTTTAACGATACTTCAAGGTCCGGAAAAGCCTGCTCCCGTCAAGCTCTCTGCGATCGCAAAATTCTCTTTGAAAAGTGCTTCTCTTCTTTGGCTAGGGGAAAGCATTATACGGAGTATCCTGCGAGAGTATTTACGTGAATTGAAAATGTCTGCTTTACAAACTTAAACGTGACACGTGGGATGTTTTTAAAAACGTTTGCATCGTCGTTAAATTTCAAACTGATTAAACTCCCTTTTACAGGGTTTCGGTTTAATTAATAATTTAATAAATATAATGTTTAAAAGTTTAATGAATTCTTTGTAAAGTGTCTGCATTTGTTTCTTAAGTTAAAAATTCCAAACACTGTTTGTGTACATAAGAAAGTTTGTACACAGAAAGGTATTACTTTCTTTATAACTAATTTTCTTTATCTGTTATATATCTGAAATTATTAGATTAGAAGTTAAAGTGTCTTGAATATTTCCATATTACGTCGTGTAATATTATTTTTGTTTCTTTTTCAACGAAATAAAGTCAAATAAAACTAAAAATTTAATGGCAGATAAATGAAATAGTGTGTCTCATATTAAAAGTGATATCAAGAAAGATTCAAAAAATTAATAAAAAACAACGAGGCATAAGTGAAATACAAATGAAGGTCTTCGGTACAGATGTCGCTCATTTGAGACGCAAATTTTTGCGAATTAAAATAAATTATGCTATAAAGTTAATGTTAATTAACCAGTGTCACCCTTTTTCTTTTTAATTAAGAAAACTCCCTTAATAATTCGGCAAATTTTATTCTACTGTTCGTATAATCTTAAATTACGTCACATTATTAGCATTGCAAAAGTTCATTACACTTTAACGGAATTTTATTACTCGTATCGTAACTATTACAACACGCATTATTACGATAAACAATGTACTTGCCTGAAAAACGAATTTCAATGGTTCCTACTTTAGATGCAATCGGGGAAATCTCGTCGTTTTACGACTGTATTTTTGATGCCTCAGAACGACTTTATGCGCGGAATATGCTGAACGAGCTCCCGGAAGCCCAGACCACGCTTCCTTTCCATGCAAATTTCGAGCCAACGAAATAATGACAAAATCACTTTACTTATATCGATCAGGGAATTATCTTGACGTTACTCATGCAAAAGGCACTTATATTATTTTTCTTATAAACAATGCAATTACATTAAACACTGAATTTTCACAGAAAAGAACGGTAAACAAAAAATAACGATCCACTTTATAAAATCATATTAATGACAAAAACGTTAACTTCGTATATCAACGCGGTGAATTTAATTTCGTATACAAGGTCAACTTTAACTCATGTTTATTAGTTAAAAGTTTAACTTATAATTTTACGACATTCATAATAAAATATTAAACACAACACGTAAACTAACAACTTTTATACGCGTCAAAGGCCTGATAAATTTAACGTTTTATTTATAATAATTGTTCGTCAAAGTTCATTCACAAAAAGGTGTTAATCATCAATTAAAAACTGAGTTTAGACTGTTGACAGTTCATAAATCTAGAGATTAAGTTCAAATAATCGCCTCGTCAGCTTTTCTAAGCTTGTCATATTAAGTTCGTATCAAATTAAGATCATTGAATGTTTGACATGAAAATGATAGCGCGACAAAATGAGTTTCCGAGCGCGAAGCTTTCGCATACTACTCTATCAACTCTTAAACGTCAATAAACGTAGAAAAATCTGATACTCCTCAGCTGTCCAATTAATTAAACACTGTTCCGGAAAATTTATCTCTAAAATCAAATTTGCGCTCGTCGACTGAACTATCCAATTTATCGTGAAATTGAAGCAACGTTAACGAAATATCGTGTCATCAAAGAAAGCGTACACAAGAGCAACATCGGGCGAGCAATATTAATGACGTGACATTCTTTTTCGTGACCAAATAAACGGGCCGATTCGACGGACGCTCTCGGGATCATTTATTTAGGGTCGAATAGAAAGAAAATTGGGTCAATGGGGTGAGAGAGGGTACGCGGCGTCGCGGGGCGCAATCGAAGACACAATGCGGGATAAATAACTGCCCAGCGTCGCCTCGCTACGAGCGCAATGAGCTAACGATAAGGACGTAATCTTACACCACTTGGCTCGGCCTCGAAAGCTTTGGCAGGTCACGTTTCTGCCTGTTTGCCTTCTTTATTACGCGTCGGAAAAGAAAAACTTTTCGACACGGAGCTGCACGATCGACTGATGAACGTGAACGAGAGGTCGGATAGAAAAAAAGGAAGAAAAACGAGAGATCTCCTCCGTGGAATTGAGAAGGGTCGAGTGGATAGAGTTGTCAGTCCTATAACTGAATGAATAAATAAATGATACTGGGAACGGGAGATTATAATTGTCAAACTCCCGTGATTAATCAAAAAAGTTTCCGCTTTGTTCATTTAATGGTCAACTTTTGTTCTATGGACGGTTGCCCGGCTCTTCGATCAGCTTAATTATTTACACGGTAAAGCCCCGCGAAAAGTTTTTAATTCCCAATGTCAATAATGAATTTCAGCGAACGATTATTTTATGCTTTGATTAATGCAAAATAACTGTTTAGATGTTAATTAACAATTAAATTGTTTTTAGGCGATTGTTTCTATATGTTTACGTAAAGTTGCAGACGACTATATTTGAATGTTATAAAATTATAAATAAGAAGATTGGGTTCGAACTAATATCGAATATGAAATAATATTACGAAGATTCTTGTGATTGACATTAAGATCCTAAATCTCTTAAAAATACTAAATTACGTGACCATAATTAGAAAGTTTAAGACACGAAGTATAAAAATAATTACTAATATTAAATTTTCGAGAGAAAATTATATTTAAGAACCTTTTAGTTTGTAATAGTAATATCAATTCTTTTACAACTTTTTAATAATTTGAAATTTTAAACACTTTGACTAAGTAAACATATAATCGCGGCAACACTAAATTCTAAATAATTAATCAAAACATTCACATGAAAGCTATTATCAAATAATTCGAATAACATTTATCAACAAACTTCCTGACTTATTTTTCCTCGCGGATATAAACGTTTTAGATAACAGAACTTCTTCATCTCCATTGTCGTAAAATATAATAATAGTAATAAGCTGAAAATGTTCCAAACGTAGTTGGATTCTTCGTCGACTAATTTGGCAGACGGGTAATATTTGATAAACGCAAAAACTGTGCAGGGCTGTTCCGCGTAATGCTCTCTATCGGCATAACGTTTATCGAGGCACCTCTTTCCTTCCACTTCGCTGCACTTGCATACGGAGACCGGTCGGCGAGCCGAGCGCGGGGTACGATATCAAAGAGGGATGAGTCGGTCGCGGGATCGTAAACCGTGGATATTAAACTTTCGCAATCCCAGTCTGGCAGAGCAGACATACAAGAGCTTACGATGATTAGATGTAACTGGATGATACGCGTCAGATATAGTAAGGAAATGGGGGATGCAAGTTTCTCAGGATATGTTGGCCGTTAAAGGCGCCGTTAAATCGGTCAGGCTTACTCGTACGGTGTTTTCTTTGGAACTGAGAAGTCAAACAGAAATGCGAAAAGGGAACCCCCCGTATTGACAAACTCGGTTTAATCCATATCTTAGACATGTTTATTTGAGTGGAAATACAATTCAGTTGCC
>JABFPN010001699.1:0-26990 GCA_022817305.1 Leptoteleia sp. ZL-2020 | reverse complement strand
TCCCCCCCCCCCCCCCACCCTTTAGGCCACAAAATTGTTGCAATAATCATAGTTGTCAGGAGGAAAACAATGGAATGGTCGATGTCATCAAAATGAAAATGACAAAGCTTTGAAATTACGGACCATTTGCTCGGCGTATTCACACGACTAGCTAGTGTTTGCACTCACACAGTCATAAATCTTGAACTAGGTGGCTGGTACGTTTTGTGCGCACTTCTCGCGCAAGACGAAATCAGCAAGGTCAGAAAAGAGGGTCGACACAGGCGACAACTTGTTGCGACGAAACGAACAGTCGGCTTAACCAAAAGCAACGGCAGGTCCGACGCAATTGTACTTTACCTTTATTGCTTGCAAGTGTCTTTGAATCGGCGAGTCAGCGTTAATGCAATGTCGTCGAAATCGTTAAGATGATCGAACTTTCTACGAACTTCTGCGTTGCAACCGACACCAAAAAACCTGAGGCGCACAATTTTACGACGAGAGTTCGGGCGACCTTCTCGCTTTCGTTTCGACAAATTGTCGCAACTCGTCGGCTTGCGTTTCCTGCGTGGAAATAAACAGGCAAGTCGATGCACAACTGAACAAACTGGCACAACTATCGCCAAGCACAGTCAACTGCCAGGACTGCCGGCGAGTCTCGGAGATATTCGGGAGTGCCGGCTGGTGATACATGCGGGGTGACTAAACAGTGCTGCCACTGTTGCCGAGTGAATAAACGATATTTTTGTAAATCACCGATTTTCCTTCCTTCTTTCTTTCTTTCTTACTGTTTGGCTATGATAAAAATTGTTTCAGAAATTATTCAACATCGATACAATTTTTATCTTTTATTCTATTATGGTTGAATAAATATTGAATTTAGTTGAAAATGCTTTTTTTATACATAATTTGTAAGCGCCATTTTAATACAAGACAAATGAACGAAGACAATAAAACTTTTTATCTTATATTTGTGTAACGTTATACTTCATTTTTTTGATTTATATAGTTTCATTCATTTAATAATTGCATTTATTAAGCATTATGTATGAAATGATATAGAGTAAAATAACTTTTTGTAGGTGAAAATGTTTTCAGTGTAATTATAATTAATAAAATATTATTTTTGTTGTTTTGTTGATACTATTTTTAAGTTAATTTATTTGATAATTAATTCAATATTTTCAAATTTCTAAACAATTTATTTTTTAACGTCTAAACTTTTCTCCATTACTATCACAAATTAGGTTAAGGCTGTATCAAAGGGACATTTTCATTTTCACATGTCTTTGAGAATATTATTTTTTATAATACATTTTCATACAAAAATACTTTTTTATTATTTAATAATAATTTAATAATAATAAAATTTTATCTAAATTTTTTTTTATTGATACTAAAATGCAATATATTAGTCATAAATTTTATTAAATGATGAATACTTATATGATGTTAACCTTACTAAGTAAAAGTTAACCAACAAAATATATTACTACAAGAAAAAATAAACTTAATAATCAACTTATTATTGCAAGAAATTATATTTTATATGTATTAAAATGATATTGTTTAATAAGAACAAACTACAAAATACAATGCTCTACACCAACAAATTTATATCTTTAATAAAAATAAACATATAAAATAAAATGAAAACATTGTTGAAAAACAAAAAATGTTATATTATGAACATCTCAACTTATTAGACATTTATAGTTAGCTTCAATTGTTTATACTTATTTTCAAGATTCAATTATTTTCTGGATACAAAGTATACAGAAATATTACATAATAAGCGAAGAGTAATATGAATGCAAATTTATGCGTTAATCAAACTAAATTATTAAAAATATTTGAGATATATATTCTAAATTATTTATTATACTATTTAAGATCATTGTATAAGTTATGCTTAAACTGTTTGACTCTTGTAAACTCATCTTTAATATCAATATTCAATTTTCCTTCTAGTATTTATAATTATAAAAGATAAATATGCATTTTTGTGCAAATTCTATTTATATGAATATATATATTAATTTATCTTTATATGACAAATGAAGATTAGAATGCTTTTCATTCTATGTAAAAAGGACGTATTATATTTGACAAACTTACAGATTAAAAAAGAAATAATTGATGGATATCTATAGATGTAGATGATCACTCCTTTTTCATTGATCAAGAGGATAAAGCTGAACAATTATAGCCTATTTTTTAACTGCACTACTTATATTTTCCAATCTTTTATACTGTTTATAAGCAATTGCACACTTCACAAGTAATACAGCTTACTTTGTTCTTTTAGTAGCCGATGTAGGGGCCAATAGATGCGCACATGGAAGTTATCTTGAGTTTGGTAGTACCGGCGGTATATTTGAATTCTCTTTTAGTTTCAAACGAACATTTATATCATAAAAATGGTTATTTTATGATTTAATTAATAAAATAATGAATAAAAAATATATTAATTCTAATAGTGAAATAAAAGTATTTTACTGTACTAAATTATTTTGTTATATGCACACAAAAAAATCTAAATAAATGTATAAATACAAAATATTAATTTTTTTGCTTTGTCATTTATATATAAAATTAAAGAACTAACAATTTTAAAAAGAAATTCATTGTTTTTAAACATTAAGATATTTGTATTAACGTAGTTAATGTTTTTTTAAGAGACTACAGAAAGATTTGTCTAAATGTATATTGAAGATATATTATACATGTACGTAGGTTGTGTGCTGATCAATTGTATAAATTTAAATTCATTGATTAAATTAATCGGACAAAAAGTAAGTACTATATACTGTAAAACAATTAAATTAAATAACATTGTTAATACATTAAATTAAAATAATTGCGTTTAAAAAATCGCTAAACTTTATGGTACAAAGAAAAATTAAAACAATCTTTAATAAATATCCATACTATTCTTGATTTATAAAAATATCAATCGCAATTTGCTAAAGGTTTGATTATTCATGGGCATAATTAGAAATCATTTGCATAGACAATATCAATTTAACGTTTTTACATTTTAAAATTACTGCTTTTTCTTTTTTATTATTACAAATTACCACATCCACTGATATTTTTATAGATTTAAATTGAAATAAACGACAGTTAAAAATAATCAATATATTTAATTCAATAGAATAAATACTGCACTCAGTTAAATGCTTTTAATCCAATTTAATTCGTTAAATTTTCATGTTGAAATACATCAAAATTAATTGAAAAACATATTCAATTAAACATTCACCATTAATCCATTAAATCTCACATCCAATTAAAATAACAGGCATTTAAAGCAGTTATTATTTTTGGAAAGGGTAGCAATTTACACTGAGAAAAATTATTAGTAGTTGCTTTCATACTTTATAATATATTGAGGATATTTATATGGTTATTTACATGATATAGTGAAATTTATAAAATACATATTAAAATAATATTAGAAAAAATTGTCGATATCAAAGAATAGAACCCTTAATCTTCCAGTTACCAGTCGCTTGGTAAAATATTGATCTTTGTTAAAGTCTAATGTCAATGTGAGAGGGGCGTGGCTTTAATTTTCCCAGTCACGGGTAATTGTTAAGCAAGATCAATATTTTTAAGCTAGTGACTGTGAAGTTACGAGTGCTATTCCTTGACAAAGACACTTTTTTCTAATACTTCTTTAAAATACTATTATTTTAAAATATAGTTAGAATTATTTATAAACTTCTCTCAGTTTATGATAATCTCATATTAATTTACCTGTACCTAATAATTATGAATAGATAAAATGTCAATCAAAAATTAATGCTTTGTAATAAAAAAAAATATTGAAATAAATTACGGTAGATTAATACAGTCGACTTCCACACATTTGTCATTCACTTATTTTTTCTTCCACACATTTTCTGCTTTTTCTTTCACACATTTGCTGTTTACGGACTGGAACTGCCAATCAGTTTCTGCCAACCTTTTATTTCAACCAATCAGTTTCTTCACCGGAACAGAAAATGTGTGAATGTTTCCGGTCCCGAAAACAGCAAATGTGTGGAAGTCGACTGTAGATTATTTTCCAAGCTAAACATTTGACGTAAAGTTTTCTCAAAAGATGCACGGTAATTGCATGTCTTCGATCAAAAATTTGGCGTGCAATTAAATGAACGGAACTATTAGAATAACAGTATAAAAGTCTGAAGGAGTCGTTGGAAGCAAGTCTTATAACAGGTGAGTGCGGAGTGACAACGACAATCAGTGCAGGAAGTGCAACGACTGGCACGAGGTAGTGCTAGTGAAAGCTATAAAATTGTTACGCCGGAAAGTGGGCCGCGAATATACAATGCATGAATACATATAAAAATTCAATCGACCTACGTAGCATTCATATTAAACGCCGATTCGCACTATTTTTTATTCTCATTGTTATTTTACATAATAATTATTTTATGAGAGTCGCTGAAAAATCATTGTTTTATGTCTATTATAGTTTCTCGTTATGATCATTTATTATATTATTCATTATACGCATGTATTTCTTTATACTTATTTCCATTTGGTAAGAATTCTTTTTTACTTTTCTTTTAATAGTAGGTGCAATGACTTTTACAATTGCAGTTACTTTTAGAAACGAACAAAATTAATTGAAGTAACTTGGGTAACATTATTTATATTAATGACTCATTGCAATTAAAAACTTTGATCTAATCCGTTTGTTTGCTCAACAATCTTAGAACTTGCACGTAAGAATATAAACCATTTTCGTGGTTACATTTTGCAACGCATACTTTTTACAATTAATATTATACAGTATTAAAATTGACCCACACGAGAATACATGTATTTTTAATCTATTTCGTACATCCAAATGTCATCTAAATATTCTGATGTGACGTTTTACATTGGAAAATATCTTTTTATTTCAAACAGATATTGAAATTTGTGCATTATTATGTTGCATTTATCATTCTATGTGTAGAATAAAGCAATATTCAAGAGTAAAAGATGACTTCTTTTTGTTAAACATCTAAAAGTATATACATATTCCACTAAATTTATAAGAAATTTACAATTTTATTATATTTTACATATGTAAACTTTTGTCTGTTTGAACGTTCAAAAGTTTCTAACATTATATATAACCACTATATATATAATAGAAATGACTCGAAAACAAATCTCTTGAATTATATATTATAATATTTTTCAATCAACTATATACACAATAATAATGATGCACCTTAAAAAATCGAGACACTTAAGAAAAACAAATAAGAATTTCTATTCTAAAAAACCCATGTTCTAACAATTTCAATTTCATGAATATTTGAAAAGTTGCCGGTTGTTACGTTAACTCAATATCCATTATTGATATCTAGTCCACGAAGAACCTCAATAAATAAAACCCTGCAATGAAGTGGAAAACTCTATTCATCCAAATTTCCACAAAGCACATTACTTTTACATGTATATGTACTTTTTACGAGGCAATATCAGAGGGTTAAGATAATGCCTATACAAAGACAAAAAAATTTTATAAATAAAAAATAAAGCAGAAGAAAAAGCTTATGTGACTTGTGGGTCCACTTCAGGTAATTTATAGCGAACCCATATTAATATTAGAAAAAAAAAAATGTCGTTCTCAAGGAATAGAACTCGTTCCCTCGCAGTCATCATTCACGAAATTTACTACTCACTGTGATAGGCGTGGCCTAAATGTTTCCAGTCACGGGTATTTGTAAAATAAGAGCTTCTAAGCGATAGTGTAGAGTTATAGTAAAAAGCTCAATTGGTAACTGCGAGCTAACGAGTTCTATTCCTTGATAAAGACATTTTTTTTTAATAAAACTTTAAAATACTATATCATATTACAAGGAATACAATAAATGTATATATATATCCTTGAGTTATTATAATATATAGTAGCGACTACTAATAAATTTCTCTGAGTGCACGCGTCATGAGGTGGTCGGGGACAAGGGGTTTCCTTTTTATCCCCGACACTCACCGTTTGATTTGTACCTTTTCCTCGCAAACTCCGAAATTTCGATATACATAGAAGAGAATTCGAAATACGTTTTCGAAAATAAAAATATGACGATTCGGTCGCGTAAGCCAGCGACGACATTCCATCCTGAAATAGCAGTGTGAAGTGGCTTGCTTGGTAGACCAAAATTATTCCGAACATTATACATACAATGTGTTCGCAAATACCTACACGCATTTTGCAACGTGCTCATTTGCATCATCCGCGCGTTTTTACGTCGTTCGCGGTGATTGCGAATTTTCATAATTTGATTTCTGGAAAATTCAACGGCGTCGCTCGGCCAGAGCGAAGCGATGAATTCTGAGAATCGGCGAGGCGAGAAGAGGGGAATAGGGGGGGGGGGCAATTAAATGAGAGCAAACAAAGAAAACATTTCCAAGGTTCTGAGAGTTACGTCAAAGTCCGGGAGATGAGAATTGGTGGAGGAAAAAAGGCGACCAATTATTGGGAAGAAAAATGCGAATCATGTGCGAGACCGGGTGTCATTTATGCGGGCCCGAAGGGCCGAGCGGAAAAAAGGGGGAATTGAGAGCGCAAAAAGAGGAGAAGGAGCTAGCGTACACGTGTAGAGTGCGCGCACGCCGTGCAACTTGGAATTTAGTACCAAAAGAGTCCGTCAAGCGTACCAATGTAAAAGAAAGGAGAAAAAGAGTATGCGTTACGTCGGCCAATGATGGAGGTGCGCGTGAAAAGCCAACATTGGCGCACTGCCGATCGATCACTCGCAAACCCGACAACTCCACGGGGACAAATAATGATCCGATCGTTCAAATTGTACTTCATCTTGCTTTTCACCTCGCTGCTCGCAAGATTTATTTTGCCCGCGTTTTATTTCACTTGCTACAGGGTGCTTTTTAAATTCAGACTCGAAAGTTCCCTTTTTGTTCTTAATTTCACAAAGCTCCTCGAGTTCATTTCCTTTTTGATTAACTTTAGAAATGTTCATGTTTATTATAGTCAGAATTATAATTAATAAGATTTGCATGTAAATGTACTTAAACGTTGCAGCTTTTTATTCGGAAATCAATGTTTAAAGATAATTAGTAACTTTTGTACATACATACAAATATCATTCTCATCTTCAGTTTACTATGGAAGTTCTAATTTTGGGAATAAACAATTATTAATTTACACGAATGCAATTTTTTGTCCCAGTATACGACCGCTTTGATAGTTCAAAGAATGTTTAGATTGTTCATTATAGTTTAGTCAAGACATTCTATGAAAGACGACTAATTAATACATCGGAAGTAATTAAAATGAATGAACCACGAAATTTGGATGCGTTAATTTGATTGAATCAAAATACAGTGTACGGTGCCTCGGGTGGAATTAATGGTGGAAATTTGAATAGCGTCCGGGCGTGATCGTTCGCGGGGTTCGAACAAAAGCTCGCACCGGTCCTGTCATTGTTTACGACCGATCGCATGATACACTTATTCAGACGCTTGCAATATCTGAAGTGTGGCGTGCAAGTGAAATAATGACATCCACTATTTTTCAGCCTGATTATCATATGAATCACATTATTGTAATATGAAAAGCATCCTTGTTTGATTTTTTTTATAGCATGTATCTGTGTCAGTGCGTCATTTTATTTTTATACATGGTCAAAGAAGTGACATTATTTATTATAGATTAATTAGTAATGTGTTATAAAGGAAACATATATATATATTATATTATGTTAAAGCAAATAAAATAAGTGTATTACTATAAAGCATCTTAAATTTTATGACATTTTTTAATTCTAGGCTGGATTGTTTTTCTATTTATGGAAGACAAAAAGGTGATTGAGATAAATTTAGATTAAAAATTATTATACTGTATGAAAAAGAGGAGATAGAGTCAAGTGTAAGTATATCATATATAATAAATATCATAGCAAATAATGTATATATAAATTTATCAAAATTTATCATTGATCAAAATTTACGATAACCATAACTGACTTCTTCATGGACGTACTTGAACATCTTAACTTAATATAAAGTTATATGGACAGTTTATCGAGCGTTGAAAGAAGTGAGATACTTTCATGTAATAAATCAATTAAAATGATGATTAATTGATCTCGTCGTTTATCTTGCCGTCTTTAATTTCAATTCCTGAAATAAATCGTCGCCCTTCTTAATTTATATCAATCGTTTGATTGGAACCGACTTGGAGCGTTTCCCTGTTTTCAATCCACGTTATATTATAAGACTTTAAAGAATACCTTCGGATAGTAACCGAGTCATTAACTGACTTCCGTATGCTCGAATGAGCCTTTCGCTCATCAGCTAAAACCGGTTGGAGGAGCACAATAAACGTCGAATTTCGAGCGAATGACCCCGTCGCTCGATTTAACTTTCGTGAAACAACAATAGCAAAAGCTTCCAATACATTAAACGGTAAATCTTCCACCATTTTTTATATTTTATTATATTTACTTCCTATTTTCCATATTTATGAAATTGTGGAATAATTGACAAATATGAAGTTAATAGACTAAGAATTTATACGAAAGACCATTATATTATTTTTGGTTTTGAACATTTTATACGTTGAATTTATTATTAATATTATGAGAAACAGGGGATTCGTTATCGTAGAATCCTTCCACTAATTATTTTGTTTTGTTTTAATAAATTTATGTCCACTTCGTCATTCCTGAAAATAATTGAATCAAATGGAATCAACACAAAGTTTGTTTTTAATTACACTTTTTATATTAAAGTATAATAAACTTATAATGATAAAAATTAATAAAATAACGTATTTATATTTACATTGCTTTGATTTTAAATTTGACTTTAATTTAGTTGTAAAAACTGGTGTACATTAATTAAATGATAATATTGAACACTTGAAGTTTCATTAGTTAATGTTACTGCTTTTTATCAACAAAGAAAAAAAACATTGATTGAATTAGCTGTTAATTGATGAATAAATAATGTATAAGCTTGAATAACACTTGCTGATGCCAAATTAAAAATTTTATTAATTCAGATGGTAAATTGAAAACATACAAAATTGAAAACAAATATATCTGGATTAATTTTTAAAGAGCACAAGTAAAATAACATGAATTGATAGCTTGTTTGTTTATCAAATCTCACCTTGTTTTAAATGCTCATAATACAGATTTCGAGAAATGTAAATAAAGCTAAGTAATGATATTGCAAAACACAATATTGGTGAAAGATAACATTTCTGTTATATTTAAAAAGAAAAAAAAATGTAATTTTTTAACTTATCTATATACAAACAATTATTCATACATATTTATAATTTGAAATGTTTAGTTTTATAACATTTATATATTTTGAATAATAAATACTACAAACAAAATTAATTTTAAAACTATGTAAACTATATTTAAGCATATCATAAAGATCAGATTAATTCAACACAATCCTTCCTTACAGTGTAATTATTAAACAATGTAAATAAGCTATTAAACAATTATTTAATGAAATAAAACCATAACAATTAAGGAAATTAATCCCTACATTTAGTGTAATTCAAGCAATCTCATAAACTAACCAATTATATTATATAAATAATACTCATTGACCTACATTGAATATTCATATATCATTCTCTTGTATAACTTTGTCCAATTCACCATTTCCATTTAATTTTATTTTCATGGACTATTTAACGTTGGACATTTCTCACTGATCAGTTTTACAATCTACATAAATTTGGAAAAGTGTAGCAAATAAGATGAAAAGCATAAAAGCATTCACCGCTGGCTTTTAACATAAAAAAAGGTAGAAGAAGAATAAAAAAAAGGGAGTACAAAAAGCTATATGGGAAAAGAACGAGCTACTTACTTTCGTCCGCGGGCATCGTTATGTCATTTTCGACATCGTCGAGTTTTATCATGTTGTCATCCTCCGGCTTTCCATTTTCCTGCTCGAGCTTTTGCTGGAAAAGGTCCCGACTGATGACAGCACTTCCGGGCACGTAATCGGTGACGTCATCTACAGCGTCAACGTTAGTCTCCGGACCGAGGTCCTCATCTTCCTCGTCGTCGTCCTCGTCATCGATATCGATGTCGCCGTTTTCGTGTTGTCCGTTGCTCGACTTTGGAAACATTAGATTCGGTTCCACTGATAACGAACCTTTCAGGATATCCTGAGAGTCTTCTTTCAGAAAACCGAACTCCTCATCCCTCGCACTCATCTTATGATCTAAAAAGAACCAGTTGCAGTATTAAAACATTGTTTCAAAATAATAAAATCCTATATTGCAATTGCCATGAAAAATAATTACAGAACATGTTGTGCTTTCATTCTTGGCATCTATCTTATACCAGGAATTGAGATATTGATTTTGAGGTGAAGCGAAATAGCGCCATCTACGATGGTATGCTTTAATTGAACTACAAATTGACTTGTGTAAAGCAATCAAAATAATCAATATCGTGGATTTTATATTTATCTTTTGTATTTCTTTAGATATTATATATAATGTACATTATATTATATAATTTACTTTCAGGATTTCCAATCGTAATATTTGAATTTCGATTCACCTTTTGTTTTTGTAAACGAACAACAAATGATCTAGTACTTTCAAATATATTTCCATCTCTGATACATTAAAAGTAATTATGACGGTGGAAACTGAATCTTATGAAACCTAACGCCAAATTAACCAAACAAGTATGGCGGAATCTCTGATAATTCAATAATGATTTCTCCTTTTTTTTTTCCTGCTCTTCTTTCTTTTATTAAGATAACCATCATCAAAGTGTAATTAACTATAAGAATGTGTACCGCCATGAAATGTTTTAATTACTCCTTTATTAGTACCATTAGCATATAATAACATATGAATTTATTAATATAATTTATTGCATTGGAATCATATTAACTCTTCAGTGGTCATACTGAAAACAGTTACCGCTTCGAAGCAACGTTTTTCCACTAATTATTATATTTACTGCCAGCAAGAAAGTCGGCTGGAAAAAGGAAAAATAATTGAATAAATCGTCAATTGGGTGAAAGATTTACGCCTACGATTTATTATTACCCGACCGACTCGTTTTCAAGCGAGAAACTTGAAAATCTGTTCAGGGCCTGACCATTGAAGAATTGGTACGCGAAATTACTTTTTCTATAAACTATTCAACGAAACGATAAAACTGGTGCTTTGGCGTAATCTGCGGTGAAAGATCAGAACCCGTTGGTCTAACTCAAGAACCAAAGTCAAACGCATGCATTCATATGTATATAAATACGTTAACTTCAGCGTACACCAAAAGGTCTGTATAACCAATTTGCCATAATTACACGACGCTAAGTGGACTAACTGGATTTTACGATGAGAACAAGCAGTTATTACAACAAAACCATAAACTCGTGAAAATGATCTCACAATAAACTCCACACAATGCACTTTACCGACACAATTTCAACAGTAAAAGGTGCCACACGAGGATGGAAAAAAAGAAATAAAAAAAAAGAGAACAAGAAAAAGTTGCATAAGCTACTCGCACCGACCAGATGCAACAATTTTATTTTTTCCACAATGTTACTTTGGACTTATCCAGTAACCACCGGAATAATTCGGATAATTGATTACAAATGCGGAAAGGTTTAATAAAAATTACCAATATTGTTAGTAAGCTGGTCGTACTACCGACTTAAAGTAATAATATTTCAATTTTCTTCAAGTATACCACCAGTTTACTAACAATGCAACATAAAAAAAAATTAAGGTACAGTAACATTTTAGTTCCAGTTGGTTAAAAATAATCATATGGTTAATTCGAGAATTCCAGTTATCACGAAAATTAACCAGACGACTGTTTTCCCCAGCGCAGTTAATTTTATCAGACCTTTCCTCCCGACCCGGTACCACTACCAATTGCAAACATTAATTGGTCTCATATCAAACAAAAAGGTTGTGAAACCTACAGTGGAGTGTGCGTTAAAGTACGTTTGGAACAAACAAGCACACGAACAAACAACAGTTTACCTTAACGACTTATCGCGTTTACCCTACAAATAAATAGAAGAAACGGCGGTTATTAATCACGTCGAGATAGTACAATGGGGTGGCGTTGAAAAAAAAAAAGAGGAAAGAAAGAAGAGAAGTGGCTCGGGCGATTATCGAATTAACAACGCCCTTATTAAAAACAAACGACTTCATCGGGGCCGACACGCTCGCGACGTAAACGTCGCGAGCGGGGCGTAATTGCGGCTCGGGTCATTGAATATGAATGCATGATTAGTCGGCGATGAAATGTTAATGCGACGCGCTCGAATGCAAATCGGCCGCGGTGACTCACGTGTGGATTCGCTGGGAAGCGCTCCCTTCGTCGCTATCTCCGCCGGCGGTCTCAGGTACACGACAATCACCGAGATATTGTCTTGGGAGTGCTTGGCCTTCGCTAGTTCCACCAAATTCTGGCTCGCCTCGCTGTATCGTTCTGCAAAATAAAGCAATGACAGTGTTAGCTTCCGTTAAGGTGCTGCTAATATTCTTTTCATTTTCTTTTCTCGGTTCCCGAGCAAAAATGAAAATGATCAAAACAGGATCACATTTGACATAATAAAATGATCGTTAGAAGATCACAAAATGAGACTGTATATAATCATATTATATGTTCATGTATAGTCTCATTATGTGATCTTCTAATGATCATTTAATTACGTTAAATTTGATCATGTTTCGACCAGGTTTATTTTTACTCGGGTATCTTCTTAAAAACCCATGTGCCGAAAAACAATGTGAAATAAATAAAGGTATTTCGTTTAAGTAAACAATGCTGTTTGGAAAGTTATCAAGGTAACCCTTTTTCAAACTCTTCCTTTTGAAAGATTTTAAAGTGGTAGGGGAGGGGCACTTTATGGTGGGCTTTGTGGTAATGCTTGTTATAAGTACACTTTCTTTCTTTGGTATATCGTGCGAGGAAGAATTTATTAGTATTACAGTGAACTCTGAGTAGACTGAAATTATTTTGTTATTCTTTTTTTTTCCTTTCTTTTCGTTAGGATTTATGGATGAAAGATAGAAAGGATGTAACAACTGGTCGAGAAATTGAAATTCATAACTGGATATTGGAGTAAATTTTTGTTTACCAATCAAAAGTTTGTTCATTCTTATAGAAATTCTTTCTATTGAACTCAACAATATTCAATCATTCATTCCTATGAACACTGAGAAAAATTTGTATAAAAAAGTATTATAGTTTACAGGAAACGAACCTTACCGAGCTGGTTTATATATATTTTCTTATAACTGTAGGAAATAGTCTGCTTAGTTTATCTCGTATAATGAAATAATCTTACTATTATTTTTTCTAAAGGTTCGTTTGCTGCAAACTACGGTAATTTTTCCAAAGACATTTTTCTCGGTGAAGTAATGGCCAAAATGTGGTATTGTATTGCAGACATCACTTTTGCTTGATTGCGATAAAAATTGTAATAGATTTGCGGGAGAAAATCCTTGTTTAGCTGTAACTGTTTCATTATTCCATTTCTGGTATGTTAATTTTTAACAATTCCGTTAAGAAACGTCCGCGTAAACGGATCAGTAACCTTTTGAATAATAAATAATTAAACGTCCAGAAAGGATATCTTATTTGAAGACGCTTCTTCGTGGCAGTGCGCACAATCGGCGATTCTTTTCTTGTTCGTAAATGAGATTTTCGCATTTGAATGCCAAACGAGGTACGATTCAGTCGGCGAGAGTAAACGTTAATGTCGACTGAAATGTTTGCTATTAAGTTACGTTAAAACATCGCGCGAGTCAATTTCTGATTTTCTCCGTCTAATTTACGATATTAAAAAGAAGACAACGAGGTATGTAAGAATGTACTTATGGGAGGTACCACTGTATGGTCTATTAAAAGAATTTATGTGGAATTTAGTAAAGGTTACTGCATGAATTTCTTAGGCAAAGTTATTTATGCGTCTGCAAGCGCATTTCGTAGTTGGAAAATGGTTGCATTTTATCATACAATCTTGGATAATTATTTTAAAGGTGTTTCGTATTTCTCGCTGAAAATAGTAGGCTTTAATGTTATTCAATTTAGAATCGTTTGAATTGTATATTGTTGTATGAAATTATATGAAATTATTTTATTGTATTATTGTATATTAGATATTAAAAATTAAAATTATTATCATCATTATTATTATTATATTATTATCAGTCAAAATTATTTTTATATTTATCGTTTAAATATTACATTTAAAATCTTTTAAACAAATTTACATTGGGTATAATTGATATATCCATGGAGTGAGATTTTCATGTTATTAATAGAATTAAAAATAGGTATGATACGTTTCTTCCAAAGGGCGTTATTTTACTCTTCCCTCAGTTTTATGATATTATACAAACACTTATCGATTAACCCAAAATGTGAAATGGCAGCAGATGGCATCAGAAGATAAAAATAAAAACGAATACAACTAAGAAAAAACATCCTAATGACGTTTATCTCTTTTACTGCAATTACTCTTGCTCTATATAACGACACACTATTTGATTTATCATAAAAATGTAATTACACCTGCCAAATTTGAATTTCTCTATTATATTAAAAATTACATAAATGGCAGTATTTTAATATTAATATTATATTAAGTATTTAAATATAAAATCATAGTTTTATCATTAGCATTTAGAAATTATACTTATATATCAATAATACAATTTTCAATATGAAATATTTATAATTTATATAGTACAAAATATTGTAGGAACTAAAACTATGTAGTTTATTCTATTAAAAATGTCACAGTATACATAAATAAGAATTATGTTAAGTTAAAAGTCGAAATTTTAAGTTTATTATTAATATTATTTATTTATATTATTGTCTCTATTAATAATAACATCATCAATTATTTTGAAATTTTACAAAAATCGAAAACAATAATTTATAAGTACACTTTTTTCAGAGCATGAATTATTATGAGCTCCAGAAGCTAACGTTAACCCCAATATTAAATATATCGTTATCATTAAACTGAGAAAAATAACAGATGTATTTACTTTTGTAATTGGAAGCTAAAGACATCAGCATTAAAAGAGAAGATATTTTAAGTAAAATCTAATAGTTTTATCTTCTAATCTTACTATTTTTATAAAATTGGTTTTCATAAGACTTATGAAACCTTCTTTGTTTCACAAATAAGTGCCTCGAATTTTTAATGTATATTTCCATATTTTATTCAACAACATGAAATCTTTTACTCATATATAGATATAAATTTATTATTAATTACTACTATATTTTAAAATAACTCATAACTCTTAACATTTATAAAACATAATTTAATAAAATATCAGAAAAAAGAGTAGTATGTCAGTAAAGGACGCGACTGCTAATGGGTTCTATTCCCTGATAACAACATTTTTTCTCAATATTCTTTCAAAACACCATATTATAAATAGAATTACAACGTTTACATGTTTGACATATTTAACAAACAGTTCAAAAGAAGTTGTGATATTTGTACAAGTTATTATGATTCAGTATAATAAAAATAATTGTTTATCTTATAACATATTTTAAGCTGCATGTTAAGTATGACAAGAGGATGTCATTTGTCCCCATTTTTAGATACAGTATAATAATTTTTATCCCAACTTTTTTCTCAGTGCATACAATAACGCAAATATTTGCGAGTTATTATAAAAACTAGTACCAACTATTAATACATTTTTTTGCGCGCATCATTAGAACTATCCGAACAGAAGAGAATACAAATGAAGTACTAATTGAATTGGTCTGGCAATGGAGAACAATTCTCGTGGACTTTTCGATCGGTTTTTCCGGGTGGGAATGACTTTGTAGGCAAAGTTTGTTCAGGTATGTATCATTAAGGAGGGATGCGCCGCGGCTCATTTATATTCACGCGCAACCTTGGCTGAAACAGACGCGAAATACGAAAAGAGCCGAAGCGGCGACGAGAGAGCGAGGTGCAGAGGCGTGCGTCCCGTCTGGTCTCGCGGCGTCTCGTCACGTCGCGATGCAACAGCGAGGTCGATGCACCAACTCACGATTTAGGAGCTTCAAACGCATAATATCCGTCGGCGCGCGTCTGCGCGCCATGCACTTTACGTTTCGACGTGTTTCATTTAACGGCATTTAAGTGCACCGCGCATTTTGTTAATGCCCCGGCATCTTTATTTATGAACATTCGAACGCGATAAACATATATATTGTCAATGGAAGGAGGAAGCACTCTAATTTTAGACCAACACCGACAATTTTAGCCGTGCAAATCATTTTAGATTTTAATCGCAATGTGCTCGCGGCTCGTTTCCATAACTATTGTGCTCGTTTTCTTTTACTTATTATATTGAATTGAGTAAATTGCCGTCTGTTATTAATGAGGTCAACTTGTTTATAAACGATCAATACTTTTTGTCAATAACAGATAAAAATTCGTAAATAAAAACTGAATAATAACTTTTTCGATTGACATTTCGACTTTTATTTTGGCTATTCTTAAAATCTTTTGAACAATGTACAATTCAATTATAAACAAAAATTGTGTCAGTAATAACTTGTCATTATCAAAAACTGTCTTATGTAAATTTAGCTTTTTTAGTTATTATTTATTAAGTTTTGTCTTTTAGCCATAAAAATTTTCGATATTTAATAAACAAATAGAATTTATTTATTATTAAATCTCGCAATGAAATGAATTTAATGTATAATTTTATTTTTGCCCGATTGATTTTGTCAATGTCCGTCAATAACTAAATTTTTCCTTGAATTTAACAACCAAATTTTTTTACAACCGACAAAATGTATAAACGTAATTTATATTCGACGTTTTAACGTTTATTTGTGGTCATCTTTGAGAGCTACGTAATCAAAAATCGAAAAATTATTCTACAATGAATATATAATTAAGATTTAATTATAAGTCCTAATAAACTATGTATACCCACAAAATCCTCACAATTCAAAGAAAAAATATCCTGTATTATTATTACAGCAATGTATAATAAATTATAATACAATTTTGTTTACAAATAATTAATAACATATCTATCAGCAATGAAATGTTGTACTTTAATGTGAACATTAGTTTATATTCGATTATTAAGTTATAAAGGGAAGTTAATTTTAAACTGCATTTGATACGAAAAGCTTTTGAAGGATATTGATCCACGCTGGGTGAAGAAACTCGAACGAAACTCAAAACCCAAAGTAAGTGACAGCGAGAACTTTTGTCCGCCGCGCACCACGCTCTGGCTGGTTATATGAAGTGTTGTGTTACATCCCGATATTAAATTACCGTCGTACAACTTTGTATTGATATACATTTCAAATGACACTGGTGCCAATTTCATGCAATTGCGTTTAATTATACCTTAAGTACGAGCGAAGTAATTCGCGCGATGGGAACGCCGTTGTTGTACGTTGTATCGAATATCTGATTTACCGGGCGATTCGTTAAGTTTCCTAATTAGGGCTATGTTTAATTCAAACGGCAATCTCTTGCCGGTTTCAAGTTCGGGGAGCATTTAGTCGTTGTTTTAATGAAAAAGTTTTTCACGATGGGTTTCGTAAGGGTCATTGCACGTTTGTTTCAGCGTTGGAAGACTGATTGGTGAACGCGAGGATAGAAAATGTAATATAATTATTGATTATAATGTAAGATATAGAGTATAAGACTAATACCGAGTCAAATACTGGTAACTGTAAGTTTGTGGGTTCTATTCCTTGGTGACATGTTTTTATGATAGGTTTTTTAAATGTATTTTACAAATGTTGCTAGATCATATTACAAGGAATACTACACTGAGTAAAAAGTGATAGTACGATTTAAAACATTTTATATCAATTTAAGGATATCCCTGAAAAATTAAATATTTTCCAATTAACAATAGTGAAAATAATAATCATTCATAGCAATTTTTAGTATTTTTGTATTAAAAGCTATATAGTTTTCATTATTAATGATAGTAAAAAATATTTACATTTCCCATATATCCTTAATCTGATATAAAAAATAGTAACTGTATTTCTTCTTTCTTAGTGTATAAACGCAAATATATATTTTTGAGTTATTATAAAATATAATTGCTACTACTAATAATAATTATACAAATAACTAAATACATCCATTTACAAACATGAAACTGTTATTCGTAAGACAAAAAGGACATTCAAAAGTCAAAATCCAGAAGCTTTTTTGCTATATTTCTGAAATACTTTCGAAATCATTCAGTATCCCATAAGCACTGAAGCGGAAAATGAAAATTTCTACTATATTCTTAAGATTCTTAATAATTCCACTTCGTTTCGTACTCTAAAAATTTTCCCTGCTTTTTTGTCTTTTAAGAAAATTAACATTCATTCCTCAGTTTGCATTCAAAGACGACATAAAGTAGATCCAAGCTGTAAATTAAATATGTATGTGGATCAATGGGGATTTAATACAATAAAAGGAGAGAAATAAAAAATAATAAAATAACAAAAAGAAAAAGGAAAAAAAAACAGTAGCATATTTTTTGTCGCCACCCATGAATGTAGGTTAATGTTATTTTAATTGGTGCACTGGCTGGAATTATTTTAATGACATAATTTGCGTCATTATTTCCTCCAGGTTTACGTCTCATTTCGTTCGGGAGGAATTTTTACTGTTCGCATTGGAGGAGCGCGCGCGACTCCTCGGAAGACGGATAACGTGTTTATGAATTCAAGACTAACTAATGGCTAATGATGTCAACCGAAAGCCGAAAAATCTTGAACAGCACACCGCGGTCTACCGCGCGCTGGGTAATCTGGCTAATGTTTGCCGCGCGGGCGGAAATTTTGTGACTGTGAAATTCGGGCTTCCTCGGACAAGTGTGACACTGTCCGGACTACGCCGAGGAAACGGCCAAGTGTAAGGGGAATAAAAATCACTTCTTCCGCTCAACTGGATTACTTCTTATCGATAATTACATTTGATTAAGTTAGACCTGCAAGCTGAAAATATATTCCTCGATCTGTTAAACCTGATAACATTTAACTTTCTCCAGTGAAATGATACAAAGATAAATTGCAGAGTGCGATTTAAAACGTTAAATATTAGTATCCCGTGAAATAAACTCTCTTCTCAACTGTGCAAGTTCACTTCGTTAACAGTCGTTGGAGTTTTTATTAAAACGCAATTTTCGAACGGGAAAGTAAAGTCACTTTGTGAAACTGGAAAAACTGGAGAGAAGTAGATAAATTAATTGCCAAGAAGGACTGTATGTGAAAGAACAATGGCAAATGATCGTTGAAATTTCGCTCGGTTCGTCCCCACAAATTTCTTTCGAACCCATAACATTTGCACAGCTGTCCTGCGCCGAGCGAGCCCAGTGCCACACTTTCGTTCCTGCGGTTAAGCCCAAACACCGATGTCACAAAATTTCCTATAACTCACTATAACCGCCTCTCCTCCGAAACTGGTGTTCGCACGGTCCGGCGATTGGATCAAACACGGCCACTGTTTCCAGCGAAATTAGTTCACATTTTACCGACACATATTCACCAATCAGCGACGCGAATGTCCTCTCATTTCTGAACCAAACGAAACCCACCGTAAAAGGTACTCACTGGGCCTTAAAAATTTCCTTCCAAACCAGCATTACAATGGCAACGAATAAAAAAAAAAGATAGAAAAAAATAAAGGTATACGTGGAGGCGAGCGAAGGATTAGGCATAAAAAAAAAGAAACTTAAAGCGTAAGCAACGGGGGAAAACAACCAGAAAATTAATAAAGAAATGGGGAAAAGCTGCGGTCGCGCGGTCTTCTCACGCACAATTTCCCCGGGGAGGTATTACCAGTTGGTTATTGGCGGCACAAGACAGTCGATACCAAATGAAATGCGTACTCTTTGGACCGAGCACAAAACTGGAAAAATCGAAACCGGAAGAGGAAACGGGAAGCTTTAAAAGGAGGGAAGCGAAACGGCGACTAGAATGTTGACCACGATTGTTCGGGCGTGGCGCCTCGCGATGAACTGCCAGCAAATCCGCGGTGAGTGCCGGGCTGCTGGCACCGATTCTGCCTGTGAGTCACGCACACGCCACCCCCGATCGTACTATAACGACTGTCTGACGAAGAAACGACCGAACGCGCGACTCACGGAGGGGTTCTCCTCCCCCTCCTCCTCGCCAAGCCACACTTCGCTTCTCATTCCCGCGGCTTCCCCTCGTCGCGTGTCCTCTCCCCCCCTACCCGAGCCGCCCGTTGCGCTCGCGACCCCCTCCCCTCGGCCGCCCCTTAATCGCGCGAGGATAGTATTATGTTCTTTCTTCCTCGTCCCCCGCCGTCGCCCCCTCAACCTCCCTCCCCACGGCCGCCGCTTCTTCTCCATTTAAGTATACCCTTTTCTGGACCAGCGTCTCTTCCTCCTTGCACGCGTCTTTTCTTAGTTATCGTCACTCTCGGTGCCGCGGGGAAAGACGTTACGGCGCACAGACACCGGCTTATTGAGCGACCGATCTCGCTCTTCCGAGAAACAAAAAATCAATTCTTTTCTTCCTTTCTTTTTTTTTTTTTTTCTAGTTCACTGTAACCGACGAGTCAGCAAATTAAGGGATGGAATGGTATTGTTGAATTCTTTAATTAACATTCGGTGTTTACATTTAGGCACGGATGGCCCCGGGGTTGGGGTTGGGACGGATCGATTTTAACATCAGTCTTTTCGGTTCGTTTGGGGAAAAAGCGCAAGTTTTCCATTGAATGTGTTCATTTGAGAGGCGCGTCGGTAATGTAAACAGTATTTGCCGGGTTGTAATGAATTTTATGGAAGATTTAAGGCCGGGCGGGTAAGGTCTGTTTTCTGTTTAGATAGAATGTGAGTAATAATTTTCAATTACACTAATAGATATATATATATATATATATAATACAAACAATGTAAATGGATTGTCCGCAATGAACGAACTCATTTTAAGATGATTCTTTAGTCAAAGTACATTAGTAGAAGAATATTCTGGTTGACATTGGAAAAAAGTGATAAATTTAACTTTATCAGGTTTACTAAACGTGTTACGTATACGTTTTTATTAGTCATACTGCTCCGAAACTTTTATGCTACAAACGTCTTCTGGTTACCAGAATATTCTCTAGATATACAATGACTGTACGTAGATACATAATTATATTGAAAATTATTATTTTAATTTTTCATAAAAAGTTTGAATCGATATAGATGATTACTACACAATGTTTGATTTGTTTCAATTCCAACATTTGAATTATGTATACATGGTTAACAAAATTGGTACTTTTGGTTTAGTAAAATTTCATTCGTGCCAACTAATATTGTCATTTATTTTTTCTTTTCGAAGAAACTGCAACATGCATTTCCACTTTAATTCTCACCCTTCCAAATCTCATCCATAATTTATGTTGTTGTATCTTAAATAAATGAACGTTAATAAAATATTGTGCTCTACATACACATATATATTGCATCATAAATGTCATAACTTCTTCAACCTAAAATTACATTCATTTTAAGTCAACCTGGTTTATTTTGAATGAATATGAATGCAAATGGTGAATGTATGCAGTATGCGTGTTTAAAATTAAAATAAAAAATGAAGCAAAACAACATCTTTTCATTTTAAGCATTTACATAAACCAGACTAAAGCAGACAAAATGAAAAGAGCGGCGGAGTGACAAAATATTTGGTGTAACGAAAGAGAAATAGAAGTATTAATCATCGCGATTGATGAAAAAGAATGTTACTATTTTAGTTCACATCTGCTCGGAATATTTGAAAATAAAACGCAGAAAAGTAACAGCCAATTTGTACCAATCGCAGATTTTTTACATCCAATTTTCTTGATTAGAAATGGGAGAAAATTGCTTTCGATTGTTTACGCGAAATGGTTTTATTACGTAATTCAAGAAAAGATCAATATTTAATTTATAAAAAAGATATCATTAAATCTTTAAATAATAACAAAAATATAATGTTTGAAACAGTTCTAATGAATGCTAATGCTTTGTCAAACACATATTAATTGGTTTCGTATAAGTAAACGTATTTGTTGGAACTAAAAATAATACTTTTTAATGCATTTGGAATTAAGTAAGGTGTAGTTAAATGTGTTAATAACGCAGCATCATTGTGTAAATGCTCAACGAGTATTACGGAATTGAAAATATTATGCTATTCGGGGCTCTGTTATAATCTTCTTGTTTTCTCGGCATTTTCCTTTACTCCATTTTCCCAATATAATCTGTAAATTCATAGTGACTGGACAGAATCGATAAAATTATCACACACAAAATTGTCCCCAATCATGCTGCACAACAAATTTAATATTCTTATAAATAATTCATAAATTTTACATTTTAATGCTACAAACCTAAGACTGATATTAATAATAAATAAGGAAAATTCATTCTATATATAAATATGTCGAATGTTTTATTTATGATTACTTTTCATATTTTATATATCTTTACAGTCAAAGCTAAAATTATTTAATTGTCATAATCCCAATACACTGTCTACGCTAAGAAAAATGAACATTGCAACAATTGAAAAAATGTTGTAGTTATTAAATTGCAAACAGTGCAGAACAAACAAAATTTCTCAACATTAATTATGACGTCTAACAAAGTAGATAATAATTTTTTAATTACAAAAATTAAAATTATGAAATACGTTCAGTTTTTTACACGCATTTTTCAGTGTGACTCAAAAGAGTGACTAAATTGTAGACAATTGTCACGGTACATAGGCACAAGATAAGACACTTGGCGTTTATTAAGATATTTCAAATTATCCTAGTTTTTGACGTAAATTTATTTCATTATTTTTAAATATTTTTCTTTAAAAAATAAATAATGTAATATGCAATATAATTATTTTTTTAAATAATACAAATAATTTAATTACCACATAGTTTCTCGAATAATGTAAGAGTTAATATCATAAATATTTTATATAATTTCAGAAATTTATAGTAAATAAAAATTTAGTACACTGAGAGTACTTTATTAGCAATTACTACTATAAATTACTATACCTCGGAACAGTGTGAGAATTATAACATAACATAGTACTTTAAAAAAATATAAAAAAAAGACATTCACACTGAACTTTGATAAAGACCAATATTATTCCAGACGGTTGCGTAGAGTGGTGGTAATCTGCGGATCCGGAGACTAAAGTAACGAGTTCTATTCCTCGATAACGACTTTTTTTCTATAATATTATTTCTAAACGTATTTTACAAATTTTATATCATACCATAAGGGATACTACACACTCATTCCCGAGTTATCATAGAACATAGTAGCAAATACTAATAAATTTCTCAACGTGTACAATCCGTTAACTGTAATATTACTTTAATACTATATTAAAGCAAAACAGCAAACAAATTTCACCTCCGGCGGAAAAAGAGTTTACACGCGGAACGCGAATCCCCGGGATATTGAAGATATTTTCCCCGGCGTGTTTATACCTTTCGGGCGAGGAAAATGAAATCTTCGCCGAAGGGAAAAGATGTGAAATTTAAAGGTCAGGTGGCGCGCGGGGCACGGCCAACACGCTCTCGAACATGATCCGCGACAAAATTTACGTGCGCTCGATTTTTCGACCGTTAGTCGCGAAGAAATTTCCGCGGGCCCCGCGTGTGTATGATTTCCAGGAAAGCATAAATTTCCTTCACCTTGCGGGGATCGCGCGCGGTGAGCCTTCGAGGCCTCGGCTTGTATTCGCGATGATATCGACAGCGGGATACACCGACGCGCAGGACCATGAATCTGTCCAAAGTTAGCGGAGAGGCTGGTTACTCGGGCTGATAAATCAACCACCCTCCCCACGCTCTGTCATTTCTTCTGACAGCTTCGCCCATCTTCCACGACTTTTGTCCCCTTTTCTGCCCTCCTCGTTCTTTCCTTCTTTTTGTTTGGGCTATTTTTCGTCCAAAGTGTTCCATTACCGTATTCCATTTTCGAGTCGCATTCGTTATACCAGATTGCGCGGAGATTAGTGCCAAAAATGCACGCAGCCACGTGACTCATTCATTATTGATTATACAATAAATTCTCATTTGTTTTGGCCGCACTGGGGACGGGACAATGCCAATTTGCGTGTAACATAAAAGTCGCTTACGTGTTGCGGAGCTGCTTCAATTTTTCTACGCCAATTGTTTTATTGTTTACGTGTCGATTTTATGCCCTTGTATTGTTCGTCGGGAGGAATAACGCGCTGCAATTTGTACAGGCGAATAATGAAATGTTTGCGAACGAGAAAAAAATGGTATTAAAATTTGAAACGATTCGCGGTAACCCAATTTACGGTTATACACGGAGAGAAAAGATTAATAAAATTTCCTGACATTCTTAGTAATCTGGTTATATATTGGAAAAACTTTAAAAATTACTATCTTAAGTTAGTAAAACGTATCAATTTGTTGAAAATGATTCTTAGGAAGCTGACACTTTTTACTAACTTGGGATAGTAATTTTTCAGTTCCTGAAAGTATATGACCAGTTTACCAACAATGTCAGTAATTTTTATTAATCTTTTCTCTCCGTGTATAATGAAATGTTTTAAAATTTGGTAGAAAGATGATAGTATTTTCTTACTTTTGTTAGAAATATTGTTAGTTTGTTACTTTACAATCCTTTTGCTTAGTTAATACAAAACGTGTGTAATTTATGCCACTATTTTTTTTTTTAGTGTAAGGTAGATCCTTGTCACTGCGCGGGCGATGAATGAAATTTAAATATTTTACCCGCAATAACTTGTTACGCTTTTATTTGGTAGTTTCTTTCGATTGTGTCAAATCACTCTCGAGAATTTCTTTTGTAAAAATTGGAGGCAAGAAATTGTTGTTGCTCATTTCAGTTATAAAAGCGTGTGCTCTGAACGTCTTGGGCATTGTAAAAAAATTATCTTTAAAATCATTTGGCACTTTTTATAGTACTTTTATAGTGTGTAAACTTAAAATTTTGATTTTTCTGTTTATAATTGTAACATATATTATATGGTAATTGAAATATGCTGTTTCGTAATACTTTTTTGTTTATTGCATAAGTTTTATGGACGCATAAATTCTATTTTATGACATTTTAATTTATTATTACATAATAAGAATTTTCAGACAAACAAGGAAGAATTTTTCAATATGTGGAAAATGCAAAATATTCGGTTGAGAATTTACAACAAACGTCAAAGGAAATAACGTTATGTATTAGGATATTTGTACTGCCAATCATGTAATTTTTTATAAATAACGGTTATTCAGAGAAAATGAAATGTTATTCAGCAATCTAAATTATACAAACCTTATTTTTTGAATAAACTACGAAAAAAGAAGAAAAGAAAACTTGAAGTTAAATAGACAAGTCTGGTAAAATTCCAGATCAATAGTAACCACGTCAACGTTTGATAAAAAAAAATATATCAAGAATGCATCCTCTTATATTACCCAAAAGAACACGCTTCATCTTACGTGATGTCCTAAAAGAAGAAGAAGAAAAAAAAATAATAAAATAAAATTACGTCTTATATTCTATTCAGCAAACAAACTTTTATAGAATTCCCCTTTGAAAGTTTTCGAATCATCCGCATGGTTTGATAGAAGCCATAAGAAAAAAAGAACCGTCGCAACACGACGGAAACCCACGCATTCGAGGAAGGAAAAATTTCATTTTTTTCCTCTTACGTCTAAAACTGCAATTCGCCTGTCACACAAAAGCCCTCCAAAGCCTACAAACTTTATGCATTTAACATAAGCACAAGGAAGTGACGAAATATTGGCTTGCAGGCAACTTAAATCATCGGTCGAGTGTCAGAGAAGTTTTTACCTAAGGAGAACTTCTGCGACGTTAAATGACATTTAACAAGCGCGGAGAAATGAAGCTGTCAATGGAACTTTTCGATATTGGTTGAGTGGAATTAAATTATAATGTTAAAAAAATGGATAAAATAAGACAGTAATTATGAATATAAGAAATAGAAAATAAGATAGTAATGTTAAATTATACACTAAGAAAAAAGAAACAGCATAAATAATGATTATTTTATTACGTCAAATTTGATCATTTTTAGTTTTACTTGCAGTGAGTATTTCTGTTATAAATAATAGTAAAATTTTAAAAGACGTGGAACTTTCAATTAAAAAATACGAAAACTTGCTCTTAAAATTATCATTCTTACTATTTTTCAAAGTAAAAACTTTTACTCTTCGGGCGTATCCCTAAAATAATATAAAATGTTTTAAATTTTATTATTACTTTTTCCTCAGTGTAACGACTTGTCGCTTTATTATCTTAACATCAAACTCAATTTGAGAATTGTTTGTATAAAGATAATAAAAAATAAAGATAATCGTATAAACCATACAACTCGAAAAGCAAGACAAAGAAATCAACAAAAGAATTCCCACATCCACGAAGTACTTTCCTAAATTCAACAAATATTTCGTCAATTAATATTACTTGTTTCGATAAAGGAACTGATTCTGTGCGCGAATAATGAATCCATAGGGAAAAAAAAAGAATTGCTCGATCCAGAATAAAAGTAGATAAAATGAATTCGTGGAAAACAAATGCCGTAGAAATGAGTGAGAAAGGCGCATTGAAAATGGTCAGAGGCAGAGTTATATTCCTTAATGCCGGTGAATAAAGCAACGCGGCCTGGATAGCGGGTCGATGTACGAGCGGCGATGTACGATGCGGAACCAATTCCGATGATTATGAACATAAAGCCGCGAATCTTAACGAGAGAGTAACCTCGGAGAAAGTTTAGCCCAGAAGTTTAATTATTCGCTTCGCGGTTAACGACGATAGAAATGGCCACCTTTTCAACGCGCGCGTTCCCCGCGAAACGCGTGCGATTTTCGTCGGGCTTTTCGCACCTACACTGAGAGAAATAGATAGTTAAAAGCACCATCTAGATAGTAGAAATAGATAGTTGAAAACAGATAGTAAAATGAAGTATCCAGATAGTAAATCGATTTATCGATATCGCGCGGTCGATAATGAT